>SMGU01005562.1:0-23746 GCA_004348175.1 Puccinia novopanici
CTCCTGATTCCAACCAGCAAGCAACTCAATTTTCCTCATTTCTACTCGTCTGAATCTCACCAACAACCACCAACAACCCCTTGGAGTCCTCAGAGCAGCCCATTTACTAGTGAGTAATAACACTTCTCTGAATACTCCACTTTCTCTATTTTCTCTGGGATCAAAACCACCCCTGTTTCAACAGGCCCCAGTTTCTTTGTGCAAAGGTACCTAAGTCCTCTGCACTCGTGGCAAGACACCTTTTAGAGGGATCCAAACCACCCCTGCTTGCAGGCCCCTCTGAAAATTTAATAATAAGACAATTCTTGTCTTTTTTATTATTTTTTCCTCTCTTCTTTTATTATCCTCATATAATTGGATAACCCCAATTAAAACACACTTTCACACGCCCAAAACTGCCCAAAAGAAAATTTAATTTTCTAAGTTTAAGCTATTTTGCACCTCCTGTAGCTAGAAGGATATTCCTTGGCATCAGGCAGGCTGACAATTCTGGCCTTTATATTTGGAGGGAGCAATAAAGAACCTTGTTAGCAAGCCCCTCTCAAATTCATAGTCCATTTTTATTCTTTTGGTCATTTTCTGTGCAGTTCTCATTACTTTTTATCAAACTCAGGATTATTATAAAAACCTGAAACACAACCAAAACAATTAAAAAACCTTTATAAAAATGTTTTGTTTTGTTTTACTTTTTTTTTTTTTTAGTTTTGCAACAAGTTTAAAATAAATTCTAACTCTACCTAAAAAGAGTTCCAAGGAATGAGTAAAACTTCCATTGATCCCTCCAATATTTTTGGATCAATTTGAAAGATTTGTGATGATATTTCAAAAATCTAGTTGTTCGATCTAGATCTTAAATTCCAAAGACTTGGTCTTCAGTTTGTGACTAGTATTTCAGTACCTCTTCACTCATCTCAAGATGAAATTTTACCTATGGTTCAATCTGATATCCCTACCATCCCACAGTTTGGTGTAGCAAATCTAGAATAATTCACTATGAAATTCATTCAAACATCAAATGAGAACCTTTCAATCTCAAATCTGTGAAAGCCTCCTTCATTTCCTTGAATTTGGCTTTCATGCAGCAAATCAGTTGGGAATTGGAAAGAGTGGCTGAGCTGAGAACTGGAAGGATAATATGTTTCTACTGCAGATGATTAATCAAAAATATACCTCTTTGGAAGATGTTTATTCAGCGCAGATCCTTGCATGTTCCATTTGGTCATTGACGGAAACTGAGGTGTATTTATCAAAGAACATGCCTTTGTAAGTGGGACTTGCTTGTGCATCATTACAAAATTTGTTATTCCAGACATTTCTTTACAGCCCTTGAGAGATTATAGCTTGAGGGGAAAAATAATACTCATTTAAAAATTCATACACCACAGGACAGTTTCTGGCACTTGTATATAAGGTGCAATAAAAATTACAAAGGCTCCCTTTGTACTAATTATGACACTTGTGTTGAGGTTTCTGTTTCTGTTTCTTCTCTCTCTGTGTGTGCTCTCCTACCTGTCCTTTCTCTTTCAAATTCTGTGACATGTATGTAGTTACTTACCTAGAGCAGCAGCGTGGAAGTCCTCTTTCCTCATCCTTCCACGAACTCACTCACTCCGTGATTCTGCTGTTCTAGGTAAGCCTTTCCTCTTTTCCTTTCTTCTCTTTTCTCTTGTTCTTTCTCTTTCTCATATTGCAATGAACCTCATCCTTCCACGAACTCACTCACTCCGTGATTCTGCTGTTCTAGCCCCTGTTCATTGCAACAGGTTATGAGCCCAGAGTAGGCTCCAGCTCTCGCACGTAAAACTAAGATACCAGTTCGTCAACCACTCCGAAGGATCAAAAACAACATGTCTAACTCAGACCCACTAGCTAAAGCTGCACCACTCCACCTCAAGCTCACCACACATCCCGCTCTCAAGATCTCTGGAGTGGAGGCCCTCAAGGCTCCCGGAGCTGACTCCAACTATCTGGATTGGTCATTCGTCCTGGAAATACATTTCAATGTGACAAATGTGGCTTAAGTTCTGGAACCGCCAAACCCGAAAAAACCCCAACCCGCCTCTTTTGCGCAGGACAACCTAGCAGTCTGCGCTGTCATCTCTCGCACCGTAGAAGCCGTTAATCTCCGCTATATTTGCTCCTTCAAGAAGGATGCGCGAGGAATGTGGACGGCTCTGAAAGAAGCTCATCAGGACTCCTCTTCTGGCGGTAGAATGCACAAACTTACCACCGCGCGGATGACCGGCGATGACGTGGATGCCCACATTGATGAACTCCACGGCTACTCTGAGCAACTCAATGCCCTGGTCACGACAGAAAACCCTCTTACCCCAGACAATATTCATGCCACTTCCCTTCTAAACTCACTTCCGCAGGACTGGCTTCCCTGTGTTTCGGCCCTGATGAATGAAAACAGGGTTTCTTCGACCAAAATTGTTGCCGCCCTCCGTCAGGAATCTCTACGTCGAAAGTCCCGCCTCGAGGATTCCTCTCTGGCCAAGTCTGTGTCTCGTGCAAACATCTCCTCCGGTCGACCACCTCGACCTCCGCACAATCCCAGCCTTCACTGTACATTCTGCAATGTTACCGGTCACAATCTGGCCATCTGCGAAAATGCTGCTCGCATACTCTCTGAACACAAGCAGGCCCGCCGTTCCGATCAGTCCAAATCACAAAATAAGGGCCGTCGCTACCCCAATTGCTCCTCCAAGCCTCCCAACAAACCTGCTGCAAAAGCAGGCCAAACCACAGTAGTTGAACTAGGCGCTGGTGGTGATTCCTCTGACTACTCCGGTTCAGAATATGCGGATCCTCATTTGGAAAAGGCCGGAAACGCCATTGCGCTGTCTATTTCTCCACCTATCGAGACAGCTGCCGTCGCTAAGGATGCTAATCTAGACTCGGGCTGCTCCACCTGCATGACCCCTTTTAAGTCATCTTTTTCCCACCTTGAATCCGATGCCACTCCAGTTCGCCTAGCCAATCACTCTACTGTCAAGGCCACCCACAGTGGTATCTGTCACCTTCCTCTTGACGTCCCAACATCCGTCCGCACTCTTGTTGTTCCAGACCTGCACGAGCCACTCCTCTTGATTGCCGCAATGTGTGATGCAGGACTGTCTGTACTTTTTGACAAGGCCGCCTGCAGGATCTACACCTCCTCGGCGCTGGAGATTGTGGGTACCCCTGTTGGCTATGGCTACCGCAAAGGAAATCTCTACTACTTACCATCTAATGAGGTGAAATCTCACTCCGTGTCCACAACCCCTTTACCCTCCATTGACAATACTCTTCTCGGCTACCACCGTCGTTTGTCCCATATAGGCCTCAAGCCTCTGAAGCGTCTCCTGAAGTCACTCGATATCGCCCCATCCATCATGAATGAGATTGATGTACAGCGCTGTGACATCTGTGTCCAATCTAAACTCCACCGACGACCTTTCCATTCCCGTGCGTCTCACAGGGCCGCAGTACCTGGTCAAATTATTCATTCCGATGTGGGGTCTTTTGAGGTGCAATCCAGGGAGGGGTATAAGTTTTTTGTTACCTTTGTTAATGACTTCTTGAAGCTTGTCCCCGTCTATCCAATGAAATTCAAGTCCCAAGTTTTCTCCTGTTTCAAACTTTTCCGCGCCATCTTTGAGAGGAGTGGTACCAACAAAATCATTTCTCTACGATCAGACAATGGGGGAAAATATATGTCAACCGAGTTTCAGGATTATCTCAGTCGCATTGGCATCACACACGAACCGGGTCCTCCTCACTCTCCCCAACTCAACGGTGTGGCAGAACGAACCAACAGGACCATTGGCAATCTTGTACGCTGTTCTCTCCTAAGTGCTGGTCTGCCTAAATCATTTTGGGTCGATGCCCTCCGTCATATTCTGTTCGCTTTTAATTCCTATCCATGTCATACACCTACAGGTTTCAAATCTCCAAATGAGATACTCTCTCGACCTCTTGACCATCCCAAATCTCTCCATCCGTTTGGCTGTTTGGCATGGTACAAAGTTCCCGAAGCCAACCGACAAAAACTCGATCCAAAGGGACGCTCGGCTCTTCTTCTGTCTTATCTGTCAGACGGTAACGGCTATCGGGTGTGGGACCTTCAGAAACGCTGTGTGATCAAATCTCGGGATGTCTTCTTCATTGATTCCGTGTTCCCTTACTCAGCACCGCTTGTCTCCTCTCCCTCTTCAGTCTCTGTTGAAATTCCGTGGCCTCAATTTCTGCCTCCGACTGCTGTTTCCTGCTTACCATCCGAAGAAGCTGCGGCGTTTCCACTTCCTACTCGTGAAACCACTCCAGACCTCCCTCCCTTGAATATTCCGTTGCAGCCTCGTTTCGACAGAAGATTGGAGGCCTCAATGCATGCCCCCCACAATCTTCCTTGGTCGTCCTCACCTTTGTCTCCTCCTTCCCCGTCTTCTCCAACTCCTTTGCCTTCCGTCCCTGCATCTTCTCTTTCCCCACCCATTTCTTCCTCCCCTCCTGCTAAATCCCCTTCTCCACTCGTTCCTTCCTCTCCTCCCTCCAAATCTCCCTCGCCACCCATTCCACCATCTTCTCCTGCTAAGCCTCTCTCCCTGCCTGCTCCTCCCTCTCCTCCCGCTAAATCTCCCTCTCCGCCTCCAAAACCTCTGTCCCCGCCGCCTGCGCCTCGCCCGGTCTCCCCTGCCAAACCTGCCTCTGCGGCTCCTCGTCGCTCGACTAGACCCCGTCGAGCCCCTGATCGTTTTGGGATCTGGTCCAAGTCTGCCTCTGAAAAGGATCCGATTGATACTCCCAAAACCTGGAAGCAACTTCTCCGATCTCCCCATCGTCTGAAGTGGCTCAAAGCAGCCAATGAGGAGTTCTGCTCCCTTTTAGGCATGGAGACCTGGAGGCTAGTACCCCGACCTCAAAAGCGCAAGATCATTAAGTCAAAGTGGGTGTTCAAGGTCAAGCGGCGACCGGACCACTCGATCCAGAAGTTGAAAGCGCGCCTTGTTGCCATGGGATATTCTCAAGTACAAGGTGTTGACTACTCCAAAGTTTTTGCTCCCACCCTTTGCCTTGAAACAATCCGACTCATTTTAAGTCTTCTAGCCTCTAAGAAATGGAAGGGCTGACAAGTTGATTTTAAGACTGCTTTTCTTAATGGGCACCTCGACGAACAAGTTTACATGGAACAGCCTCCAGGCTTCGAGGATGCCAAACATCCTGACTGGGTCTGCAAGGTTCACCGCTCTATTTATGGCCTAAAGCAGTCCCCTCGCGAATGGAACATTGAACTTCATCGGGGCCTTATCTCCAGCGGCCTGACTCAGTCCAAGTATGACCCCACCCTTTACTACCGTCTCAAGGATAAGTCTCTCCTTGGTGCCGTTGCGGTTCATGTTGATGATCTCGCGATTGTGGGGGGACCAGACTTTGTGGACTCTCTGATACAAGCTCTTGGTCGTTGTTTCAAAATCGGAGCAGACAAAGATCTCCACCACTTTCTCTCGATGAAAATTGAGAGGGATTTTGACCACCTCTTGCTCTACATTTCGCAAGAACACTACATTGCTTGCCTGCAGGATTGCTTTATCCCTACCTCCCACGTGTCAGTCTCCACCCCGACGGACTCCCTATTCAAGGATCTTGTCCCACGACGCGAAGACAAACCTTCATCTCCGGGTCCGTATCCGCAGCTGATAGGAGCTCTTCTGTGGTCTTCCCAGTGCACTCGTCCCGACATCGCTTTTGCGGTAAATCGCTTATCTCAGTTTCTCCGTGATCCTTCTGCAGCCCACTGGTCTGCGGCTGTTCGTGTTCTCAACTATTTGCTCACCACGAAGCATCTGCGGTTACGACTTGGTGGTTCTCTCACATGCGCTGGTTTCTCTGACTCCGACTGGGCCGAGGATCGACATGATCGTCGCTCAACCTCCGCCTACACCTACCGCATTGGAGAAGGCTCGATTTCTTGGAAGTTGCGCAAACAGGCGACTGTCTCCCTATCCAGTACTGAAGCTGAATATAAAGCCATGTCCGACGCCTGCAAGGAGGTTCTGTGGCTGCGTTATCTACTGTCTGAACTGAAGCTCCATCCCTCCAATGCCATTCCTCTCCATGTCGACAACGAGGGTGCGGAGGCCCTGTCAAGGAACCCTGAACACCATGCTCAAACAAAGCACATTCATGCCCGTTTCCATTTTGTCCGAGAATGTGTCAAGGACAAGAAGATCGCCGCCATACATGTCTCCACAAAGGACATGCTCGCGGACATGCTCACCAAACCTCTGCCAAGGGTCCTCCTGGAACGTCACCGCTCCCGCTTTGGCCTGGTCTAGTCATCTTTTCTTCTTCTCTCTCTATTTTTTTTTTCTCTCTTTCTCAGTCCAGGTTGTCAGCAAGGGGGGGTGTTGAGGTTTCTGTTTCTGTTTCTGTTTCTTCTCTCTCTGTGTGTGCTCTCCTACCTGTCCTTTCTCTTTCACATTCTGTGACATGTATGTAGTTACTTACCTAGAGCAGCAGCGTGGAAGTCCTCTTTCCTCATCCTTCCACGAACTCACTCACTCCGTGATTCTGCTGTTCTAGGTAAGCCTTTCCTCTTTTCCTTTCTTCTCTTTTCTCTTTTTCTTTCTCTTTCTCATATTGCAATGAACCTCATCCTTCCACGAACTCACTCACTCCGTGATTCTGCTGTTCTAGCCCCTGCTCATTGCAACAACTTGCTATACAAACATAAAATTAACAGTGTGTTCAATTCTGTAATGGTCTGCATAAAATTTCTTATATTTTGATAAGTGTGATTTTTTTTTTTTTTTCACATATTGTTTTTCTCATAAAGCTTGGACAATTGTTCTTATTTTTAATGTTGCCATATGCACTTAGATATGCTTATATGATATTGGCCAAGGATTTCAGCTTTACCTCTCTCATGGCCTTAAACTTGTCTGCCAGATTTTCCAGAAAGCTGGTATTACTGTGCCTCCACCACTGCCATGGGCAGCTACATGTGTGGGTTAGACAGGTGGGGGGGACTGGCACCATGAAAAAACTAATGTCACTTGTTTAAAGGGTCCCTTTGTAACCCAGTATGTCTCTTGATAGCAAGTGAAACTAGTTTTTTCATGGTGTGGGGTGAAAATTGGTCCCAGCTCCAAATATGAGGTCTGTTTCTTCAGGAAACTACACAAAAAAAGGCCAAAAATCAAGGCCAACTCATTGGAGAAAAATATCTCATTGATGTAAAGAAAAAATTACACAAATAAAAGACAAAACTTGAACTGGCAAAATAAAAGCAACCAATCCAATAGCTGGGTTCACACAGCTTCTTGGCTGCAGTTAAAAAAATTTACACAAGCAAGATTTTAATCAAGTTGAAATAAGATTTGGCTATGAGATTGCTACATTTTAGCAATTTATTTTATGCAACCAAGCAGAATTAATTTTATGACATTTGCATAAAAATTCCCCATGTGAAACGGGCTAATCATTTTTAGAAATAAAATTAGTACAATATCCTGTATATAGGAAAGAGAATTCAGCTCGCTCTTCATAAGTAATGTTTCTCAATTTCATTAACTGAAATATTCTTTTTCTCATTCAGCATCACTTGCAATTCATGACCATATGGTGGGAAATGGTCATCTGGGCACTCTCCCCACCTTGCTTGGCACTGGCCAAGAAAGGCTGGAGAGGGTGCCCAGACAGATTAAAGCAGACCAGGGGCAGCCCTAAAACTTGGCAGTTGGCCAAGTTGATCTTGGCTGACTTCCAATTTGGGTGACAAGGCCAACAGCTGATTGGATTCAAACCAGCTGTTGACCGTCTCCCACAATCCTTTAACTCTCCAGAACATTATTGATGCCAAGACTCTTGAGATAGATGCTGGGGAAGCCAAAGCCCAAGAGCTAGCCTGCCGCCTGGAAGAATTAAACAAAAAAAAATTAAAAGAAAACAATCAGACAAGCAAAGAGCAATGTAAAGAAGCGGAGGATTGCAAGAGTTATTATTGCTCTTGCCTTGAGATGCAACTCATCACTGGCCATTTCTTGGCCCACCCATAGCTTTTTTTTTTTTTACTTTTCTCTTGTTTTTGTTTTTCTGACCTCAAGATATTGTAATCAAGATTTTATAGTGGCCGCATGGCAGTTTTACTTGAATCCTGCCAAGCAAGATTTTAAGAGCTACCCCACCTGACTTGACAGGGTGCCAGGTGGGGGTTTAACCCATGCCAAGGCAGCTTTAGAAGCTGCCAAGCCAATTTTACTAATTCCAAGCTTGTTGGAGAGACTGCCCAAACAAACCTTACACACCATACTTTCCTTTTGTCTGTTTTGTGAGGGCAGGCTTCTAAGCATTCTCCTGAAAGTGCCTTCACTGAAATGATAGTACCCGAATCGCTTGGCCTTCAAGAAGCTCCTCAAAGGTTTTTTTTGGAAAGCTACAATCCTTGCATACCATTTCACCTTCGTGGACAACCTCAAGCTTGTGTCTTTGACGATTCCCATCCAACCTATCCCGGAAAAGCAAAAGGTGTCCGGCAAATCCTTGAGGAGCGTGGGCTTTGGAGCTACTACAGCCAAAAAGCCTTTAATGCTGGCTGACCCTCGCTTGCATTTCAATGTAAAGCCTGTACGACATCAAACATGCGCAAAGACCTTCTCCGCAAATCTGCTCAGTTGATCCAACAAGCCGAGGCCAATGGCTATTCTTTGACTCAGGCGCAATCTTTGGAGGAAGCCCTCTCCACAACTCAACTGCCACGCAATTCAGAGATCAACTTGGAACAACTTGTCAATGAACAGCATGATTTGAACGACAGCGAAAAGTCATGCTGTTGGTCAAAGATTCTATCGCTCCAATCTGATTTCCAAGCTGAACGTCCCTTGTTACAAACCATCATAGAGGATGCAGGTCATGCCTGCCTGTTTTTTCCAAAGTTCCATTGTGAACTGAATCCGATCGAGTTGTTCTGGTCTTACATCAAAACAGGTGAGTCCCCTTATTCCTTTTTAAATCAAGCTAATAACAATTTTGCCGACTGACTGAAACTTGTCATGACTAGCATATCGAAAAGAGATTCATCTGCAAAAGTCTTTTGCTGACTGCAAGTCTCTCTTTGAACGGATTCGCCAAACATGCCCCTTAACCACCATTCGAAAATACTTCCGCCGGATAGATCGACAAATCTCGGTGTACCAGCAGGGGTACAACGGACCTCAGGGTCAAATATTAATGAAAAAATACAAATCACATCGTTGCATCCCACGACAGGCTGCAATGCGAATTGATGTACTTACAAACTGATTCCTCTTATCACCTTTATTCCTTCTCTCACTTGTCTTCTGTGTCTGGACTCCTCCTTCCGAGCAAAAGCTCTTTGCGTTTGTCTCCTTTATCCCAGCTCTCTGCCCTGAAGCAATCCTAACAAGCATGCCGCAATGATGGAGACCGATCGGAGCAATCAATATGTAGATTTCTACTTTAAGTCCATAGCTATGGTCTTAGGAATCCATAGTTATGGACTTAGGTGATCACATAAGGCCATATTTATGGCTTAACAAGCACCTACTGTCCCAAAGGTCGGTTGAAGAAAAAAAAAAAAAAAACGGCTGGAGGGAATCCTGCGCCGCTTTAATTCTAGAGGCTACAGACTCACCGCATTCCATAAATGTCGTTAGAATGAAGATTTGACCCATGTTGTGGTCAGCGTTTTGCCCCGCGTGTCTGATCCTAGATTTGCGGGCAGCTCTATACAGTACATTGCCGCGCGCAACTGTACCTGCAGCAGGCACCGTCATTGTCATGCAGTTAAAAACGATGGCTACGGGGGTTTCAACCCCCGGGGCATCGTCACCTGGAGCCTCCCGCACGATCAGGCGCGCGCCTTCTCCGACCCACTTTCAAGGCTCCAGCAACATCTGAAGACCGACACGATCATAAACGGGTATCTCGTTTCGAAAAGCCGCGGAAACAAGAAGCCGGATGACTGAAACTCATTATATGTTCCGAGAAATCGATGGCCCAGTTCCATACCGGCCATCATCCACAACAACCTCAGGGAAGAAGAACAAGGCAAACGGGGAGAACTCGACGGATCAAGACGAAGAGATCTGCCAAAGCTACACCCCAGCTTCCTTCGACCTCTTGATCCCCATTCTTCAGCTCAAACTCGACCGTGTCCATCTGCTCTTCACCAATCTTCCTCCCGACCCTGCCTCTTGCGATATCCATCCTCGCCTCCAATCCATCTGCTCACTTCTTGCTCCCTGGTCTGGACAGATTTGCTCCAGTATCATCATGACTGAACGGTACGTTTTTGCAACCTCTTTTTTCTTCTTACCCCTAGTTGAGAAAAAATAACTGATTGCAGGCATTCAACGTGCGCTTGTAGAGAGTTGAGTTTCTATTCGGCCGAGCGCAACCGGTCGTTGATCGTTCCACCTGAGTTGATCTGTCTACACGGGCTATCAAACGTAGAAAGAGGCCGAAACCAAGTGTATTGCCAGCTAGACCGGGAGTTAATGATGGGTGTGGGGCAAGGCGCATTTGATCCACAGGAGTGCTCGGGAGAGGGAGAAACTGACGAGGCGGAGTCGATCGAGCTGATCATCACTCCAGATTTCCCAGACGAGCATGAGCAGTCCGCTGCGACCACAGACATCTTTCGCGCCCTCTCTCACTGCGCTTGCCTCCATCCTACGCCAATGCCAAAGACAGAAGACCCTGCCGATAAGGAGGACCATCATCTCCTCAAGGCTCTTCTCGAGCACGACGAGTCTCCCCAGCTTCCTCCTGAGCTTCCCGCTGATATCACCTCCAATCGATTCCAACCTTATTGAAGTTCTCCAAAACTGTTTTAACCTTCCTCTAATCCATGTGAAAAGACAAGCATATATAGCCATACCCTACATCACATTGCCAAACATAAGCAAAAAAGTAATAGCAAAACAAGCCATTCGACGGAACCAAAACAAAAGGACAGCTTTCTAGTAAAGTAAAGGTCCTATCCTATCCCATAGATTGTGATATGGCCAGTGAAAGCTTAATACTGAAACTGTCGCTACTGGTAGTACATAAGCACAACAAAACAAACAATCAAAAGGCACAATAACTTTAAAATCATCAAGATATGTGAAAATATTATTCTGCAAATCCATTCTAAACTAACACTATCTGCTGGAGCATATTGAAAATCCAACTCCTTCATACATATTTAATATCTTGGAAATAACCAATAACTTGAAATTATCTGTACACAGAGTGAAAGAACCTTATACATACATCAGACAAACACATAACAGGCCTCAAAGACTACTTGATTAAGCCTGATGCTTCCCAGCTCTTGCATCTCCATAAACAATATATGCCAACATCAAAACCCATAAAAATAGTAATATTGAGCCCCCTTTTGGTAGTGGTGAGATTATGAAATGTGGAAGACACAACCTGCAATATGAATATCATTTGGAGATCCACATAATGCCTCAGAATTTGTGATGTTTGGCTGTCAGGTGAATATCAGACATCACCACAAATATAGGCTAAGATGTGCAGGGCATGATATTTGTGAGATTTGCTGGGGCTATGTCCAATTCTGGGCAAGACCATCATGCAAGAGACACTCTCTGAAGAGTACCAATAATTTTTATGAGAGAAGGTGGGCCTCAGTGAGGCCTGTTTATAGAAATAATCTGCTTATTACATAAGATTATTTGTCTCAAATGGGGCATGAGATATATACTTAACTAGAAGTTACAACACCAAGAAGTTACATGTTAAGTTATCAATTAATTTTTATTTTTGAATGAAGATTTAGTGACCAATATATCTGGCCCTGATCAGAGTTTGAAAAAAACCCCGAGCTTGATGTTGCTATCACAGATATCATCTGTCAGGGGAGGTCTCTCATGTGACCTAGCCTTGAATAGCAACTGGCTTCTAGCCACTCTGGCTAAAACAGTAAGGTTCTAGAGTTCTGGCATGCACTTTCTAGGATGGACAAGTAACAGGGGATATTCCCGCTGTTGTGCTCACAAGGTCTTTACCCCCCAGGCATGCCACAACTCCAACCCTGGAGGGACTGGTAGGGATACACACCTATGGTCTAAGACCCAGCTGGAGAAGAGAGAAAGATTTAAGTAAACCCTGGCTTCCCTGGACCTCTAATGTAATTATTAGGTGGCCCATCAGTTGAAAATCTCACAATTCTTGGCTTTGCTAGTGTTTTGAAGTCATGGAGTGCATACCTGTCACCTTTGAAATTATCAGATGCACATGAGTCCCAGATTACCTCTTGTCCCAAGCAATCAACTGACAGTTCTTGGATATCCAGGTGATCAATGGAGGTTTCAAGGGAGATATCCTCATTTTCAAACACATAGTTTTCTTCTATATTGTCTCTTAGAAGATTGGAGTCCATCAGCCAGGCATACACTGGTTTGTGGGTAGGGGGGCTGGCGCAGGCTTTGATGCATTCATAGTTTTGTGCCTGTCAGTGTCAGCTTGCTAATATTTAGAGCAAGCCAACATAGTATTTACTCATTAAATAATAATAAATTAGTTTAAACATATTTGACAAAAACTCATATTTTGTGGAATAAATCATCAAATATTATTGCACCAATGAATTCTAAGCATAAAATAACCTAGGGACACTCACTATACACATAACCATAGGATTGACCCTTCACCTACTTTACATAACAAGAAAGAACTACTCTAAATAAAATAATCATCTACACAGATATGTCACAACAAAGCTATAAAATTATAAAAAACTGTGCAAGACCTTCAGAAACGAAATGAAAAAACACATGAAACTTTATTACAAGCCATAGAAACTTGTAGCACCCTCTACATAGTTACTACATGTCTCTAAGTGTACCAGATGTGCCACAACAGTACAATATGAATTCTATACTAGTCATGTACCAGATATGAGCACTTGGAAGCGCCCAAATAGTTCCATAACAACTATCCAGACTAGTAACAAGCCTCTTAAGCCACAAAATGTGACACACCACATGGTACTATTTCAGCCACATTTGTGTACTGATATTTGCTAGTTACAGCCACTAAGGTACAGTAACTAATTCAAAAAGTCTGAGGGGACTCTGGCTTTGTCCCAAAGACCCCAGAACAGTGGTATCCAACCACATTGTGTGACAAGCCACAGCATGTGACTCACCATGTGACTCTATTTAGTCAATATTGAGTATTACTATTGTCTAATTACAGCCCTGATGGTACTTTAACTAGTCCAAACACTTTGAGGGGACTCTGAATTCGTCCCAAAGGCATCAGAAAAACCTTAAAAGAGCTCCCCTTCCTCCCCTTTGAAGGATTCCTCAGCTCATTCTAGCCTACAGCTTATTCAGTACTTGCCACCAGTTGCCAATAACCAGTGTCAAGCCTTATAAGCCTTATCAGTGAGTACCAGCCTTTTCTCTCTTCTTCAAAAAAGCTCCTCCAACCACCTCTTCCAACAATCTGGCCCTTTTGTGCAAGGATTAGTCCTGTAGGAATTATTATATATCATAATTCCTACCACCTTTAATCCTTAATTATCCCCTGCGTACTTAAAAAACCCCTGTTCTAAAGGCCCCAGAATCTTCAAAATACCCCTTTAACCCAGGTATTGACCTCAGAGGGCACCTTAAAAACCCCTGCTTGCAGGCCCCTCTGTGTTTTCCTACTTTTATGGCTATTTTTTGGCCATTTCTTTTATTATAAAAATTAATAAACCCTTTTAAAATTAACCAAAACATCCCAAAACTCAATATATATTATATTCAGAGTTTTAATCAAATTTCTGTGGCACTTGTAGCTAGAAGATCCTTGATCTTGGCATCAAGTGTGCTCACAGTGCCCTTGATGGATGGGCTTGGGCTGCAGGGGTCAAATGTAGGGAGTTCAATCATAGTTGTAATTAATTGAACATGGTGGGTAGGTTTGGAGCAATTGTGTAGTTGGAGTGGATTCCCTGATTCTTGTGTGTGAATTTGGGTGAAATATGGTCAGGTTTCTTGCTGATATAGCATTGGACCTGTTTACAGGCAGCATTCATTTCTACAGCCTTGTTTTCTAGGGTTCCTGAAACGCTAGGAACACTAGAAATACTAGAAACACTAGAGTCATGTGTTTAGAGGACCTCTCAGGAGCTTGAGAAGCCTTGGCTAGTCATTTTTTGGTCTGTGCAGAATTGAGAAAACAGAGCATGTCTTGTGCGGATGGCACCTGATAGTGGTGGACCTCCATGAACAGGTTGACCTTCTGGTCAAGGGATTGGCTTAGGATTTCCCAGCATTCTGGAAAGCCTCATGAAGGCCCACGGTTGTGTCATGTCTGGCAGGTTCTATATTGATGAACAATAGCCAGGCCTGGATTTGTGCAGCACAGTTTATTATCCAGAATTTCAGCATGAGGTGATGAAAAAACTCAGCTGATGAGTTGATATCAAGTAGGTCAGAAGTAAGATCAGTGTGGATGAATGTGTAGATGATGCCCAGGGCTATCTTCTTGTCAGACAGTTTCACTACAGTCTTGGTGTTGGGAATAAAGAAGTTGCATCACCAAATATTTCAGATGCATGGAGGTGCAGCAGGTTCTCGCATTGGCATAGGTTGGACCCATCTGGGTTGAGAATGTCATCCAGGCTCCAACACTTGGAGACTGCTGTGACAATGGTTGTTATCCAGGACTGTTCTTTGAGATCAGCATTTTTCTTTGCATGGGTCTCCTCTCAATTCTGCTGAAGTTGATTCCCTTCCCATTGAGCATGCATCTCTACAATCAGGAGAACAATATCAGAAGGCTCAGAGGTGTGAGTTGGTGCGGCACATCACCAATTTTCAGACAACTGTCTAGCAGCCAGCTTGTTGGTGAGGAGAGGCTGTAATATTTTGACCTGAGGTGTGTTGTCTGACCCAGGTGTCTTGAAAGATTTGCCTTTTGCAAGTTCTATCAGCTGAAGTTTTGCTTCATCCAAGACTTTTAGGGGCTGGAGGTTCCTGTAGGTATTGACGCAAAAATTCTGGCCTGCTCCGCCTGGTTTTATGGCAACAGACCGCTGATTGTTGCTCCTAGGTAATGGAAGTTATTAAATTCACCATCACTGGGAAGTTTGGAATCAGGAATCTTTTTAATGAGTGGGAGTGAGAGATGTGAGGAGAGATGGTTGTTGGGTCAATAAGTAAGGATAGGGGAGATGGTTGATGAGGGGAAAGTGGGGAGAATGAGTTGAGGGAACAATATTTCTTCCCTCACCAAACACACACCACGTTTCAGCTAAATAACCTTACCTTTGCGGTAAACAATCCTCCTCCCTGTCAGCTTGCTACTATTTAGAGAAAAGCTTAGGCTGCTTTTGGCCGCCACCGATTGTTATAAATAACTGTAACTGTGTGAAATATTTTGGGGGTTAGAGGGTTATGACAGGATCATTATAGGCTGTTTTGTGGGTACCATCCATTCCGCCTCTTTCCTTCATCGGGTGCTCTGTCCGGCGCGCAGCGCATCAATTGGCACAGCTGTACCGTTAGGGTTGGCGTGGCTATTGCTAGCCTCCACCTTCCCGAGCGTGGGGAGTGGGTCTTCGTGGCTCTTCATCAAAGAGCAGCAGGTGGTACCCTGCTACTTGCTCTGTGTGTGTGGCCTGGAATGACCCGTACCGGATGCGGAGGAGGAGAAAGGTAACCAATTTCAAAAAGAAACAAAATAAAACGGGGAAGTTCGCTATTTACACCACGCCATGGAGTGGCAAAGGGTGGGCGGGCGGTAGATGAAAAATGTGGGGGAAAGATCCTGAATGTGGCGGGGCTCAATGGCAAGATGGAGTGAGAGTGGAGGAGAGAGCAGGGAGGAGAGGTAGTCTCTACTCGACCTGTCTAGCTCTCCTTAATAAATAACGCACCTTGCCTGTGCATGATCCATCTTTCCGGATGTCATGCAGTGTGCGGCAAGGGCAATTCCAGCCCCGGCTAGCATGGACCCTGGAGCATTCCGGGTCGTGCCTGCCTCCACGCACCATGCATCATAACCTCAGACTGATGACAAACCTTGCTCACAGCATATTCCCACCAGACAAATCTCAGCAGACAGGATATTTTTGGTCCAACCAAAATATCCTGTCATAACCCTGTGTCATAACTTTATTATGTGAAAGTGAAGCCCTGTTTCACTTACGACAGAAATTTATGATTTTTTATGACAATTGGTGGCAGCCAAATGCAGCCTTACATAGTGCAAATATACCAAAAATAGGAATAACATGAAAAATAAAAAAATTTTAATAAATAAAAATGAAACAGTGAGTTCTTCATTAAAAATAACCTGGGGTCATCCTTGGAAGGTATCCCCATAATTGCACTCCTTCATACCCTTCATCAAGACAACAAAAGGTACTTGCATAAAAATACTCAAGAACCAATAACATGTTTAATTAGGGGGTATCAAGTATAAAAAATAAACAATTAGAAACCAGTCAATTATTAAAAGAATTATTTCTTCATTAATGGGTCCTAAGATCTTATTGGGGAACAACAAACATGTTTTGAAAATGGTGGATTTTTGAAAACCTGTCAATTAAATAATGGCAGATTTGGTCATATTTGATACCCCCTATTAAATTACACAATGTTGTTACAGGTACTCTCAACAAAAATAAAATGTTAATTAATATACACATAAATATAAAATATAAAATATAAAAATATATAAAAATATATAAAAATATATAAAAATATATAAAAATATATAAAAATATATAAAAATATATAAAAATATATAAAAATATATAAAAATATATAAAAATATATAAAAATATATAAAAATAAAAATAAAAGCATATGTTAGAAAATATACTCCAGGAAAGATCACATGTACAATTGACACCATGTTGAATTTTAATTTCAAAACAGGGATCTTTGAGCGCCAGGAATGATGTAATATTCCCATAAATTGTAAATAAATAAACAAGTGGGAATTATCCCATAATACAACAAAATACACCAAAATATAACAAAATACAACAAAATATAACAAGATACAACAAAATACCACAAAATACAGCAAACTACAGCAAAATACAACAAAATACAGCAAAATACCTCATATTGCAATGCCTCCATGTCAAAATAATGACAAGGGACCCCCCCAGAAGCTACTAGAAGATTATTAACCATCTGAATTCGTCCTCAGGGTCCCAGAAAAGACTTAAAAAGGACAGATATTCCTCCCCATGATTCTTTCCCTCTTCTTTTTCCACCAGTAACACTGCAAAAAAAAACTCAGTGAACTGCCTGCAGTTGACATGCAGCATGCTCCAGCCAAGCTGCCATCCAAACTCCACCTGTCTGCATATGTAGATTTTTTGGCACAGTCACTGTGCAGCATGCACAGTGACTGTGCATCAAAGTTTGGTTGAATCACTCTTGGAGAAAGGTTTGAGTAACACCACAACCTTCCTTGCACTTTCTGCATGTCAACTGCAGGTAGTTGAGCAAGTTTTGTTTGCAGTGTAAGTGTTCTACTCAGTGCTTTCCACAAATACCAATATTAGTGTTCAGTCTTTTAGGAATGAACAGTGCTCTTAAAAGCCTTCCATTTCTTCTCAAAGACATCAATACACCTTCAAAAACCTATCCAGTGACCCCTCTTTGTAATCCCTTTGGCAGTAATATAAGGTTAAATCATATTCCTGTTGGATTCCCCCTACTCTACACCACTGGGCACCATAAAGTCCCCTTTCTAAAAGTCCCAAGTTCTTTTAAAACCCCTTTTTATCAGGCTTTAGACTTTGAGGGAACAATAAAAACCCCTGCCTAGCAGTCCCCTCCTTATTTTCCCTTTTTGTGGCACTTTTTGTGAATTTGTTATCCCCTTTTGTTAGCCCCATATCTTTTAGTCTATCTATGTAAAAAACTCTAAAATAAACTTTCCAACCCATATCTATCCATCCCTGACTCTTTTTCAGCACTTGTAGGTAGATGAAACTAGTTCCTGGCATCAAGTAAGCTGACACTCCCAGTGTGACATAGCATTGGGTGATCAGCCCAAAATATACACTAGCTCTGTGATTGCCACAAAATTAAGGGAGATTTTGATCAATGAAAAATATGATTCTAGATTTGAAGCTCTTAGGAGAATTCAAAGTGTATTTTGAGTTTAGACAGGGGACATGGATGGAAAGAGGGTAGTGTTAATTGGAAGTGAGAGAGGAAAACAAAGGCTTTGCTGGCAGACTATGGTATTTTCCAAAAGACTACAGGTAAATAATGAATTGATGCTTGTCTTCTGGCTACTGGAAGAATTTATGGTCAATAAAAAAACATTTCAAGCTAATATTTCAAGAGCCTCATAACCTGTTGGAGAGTGAGCTCAATAGAATTCATGATTTAAATTTCATGAGTCAGGAAGAACTTCAGTACTATCTATAAAGTGTCTTTTAAATATTAAGCAGTCAAGGAATGTGTAAATGACATCTCAATGTACCAAAAAAGTGCTCTGAATGATCCCTGAGTTCCACAGAGTCACCATGAGCATCCAATGAGCTTCCCTTTGAAGATATATAAATCCCTGAATATTCTGTGATTTTCCCCCATTCTTCACCCAATCATTATTGAAATTCCCCTGGACTGTCCAAAAAATAATCCCCAGAAGCTCTGAGTAGTGTTATTTCCACAGGATATACACTCCATCATTATCCAAAATATCCCTGTCTGCCCTGAATACTTCTGTAGTGACTTCAACAATTCTTGAGGTACAAATGAGTCCCTGCCCAACTTTTTAGAACTCCCCTGTGGAACTCCCCCAAACCAGTAAGTGTCATCACTTACTCAAAGAAATATTCCCTGTCTGTATCAGCATGAGGAATAATCCAATGTGAAATACTTATTTCCCTCCCTGATAAAGGTTGAGAAGAGCTTTTCAAGATTTAAATACTGGAGCTAATTTCCCCTTACACTGTCATTTATTCCAGGTACACCTTTCACTCACCATTCCAAACCACCTCATCAACAGCTCATAGCACAACTCAGTGCCACTGAAACACTAGGTGAGCAGCATAGAGGCTGAAAAGACATCAATCAAAATAAGAAGATTGAGAAATAATGGATCATAACTTCTGGTGTCTACTTATATGTTATCACTATTAAATTACGGGCTTTCACCCTCAAAATGGGTATTTCACATAGACACCAGTAGCATTAGTTGACTCAGCCACAGTAATTCATCTCCAAGTGTCCTTACATTGGTTAGTACACTTAACATGGACATAAGAGATGTGGTTTCAATTCCCACAGGACACATATTAATTTCAGAGTCTCGCATCCAATAATTTAAGTTGATTTTAGCTAGAAGTCTTAGAGTCTGTACCACTGTTCCAAAGCTATCCTTGGAACAGTTTCTGCACAAGTCAAAAAAGTGTTTTTCTGATCTCATGCACTGTTTCCAGAAATGGGGGTACCCCTTTTTCTGGAATCACATCTATTTGGAATGGAAAACGTTTCTCAGTTGCTTACAGAATGGTCCCCGGTGGCACCCAATTATCAAAAGAATTGATTCTGATAGAAGAAAAACTGAAATGCTTCCACTCCCGCTATGGCACACACCTTCAATTCTCTTGTGAGAAGAATTGAGGAGTTTCTTCCTTGATATCTGAGAAGAAAGGTTGTAAAAGGCTTCACCCCAAAACTTTAGGATTAGTTAATCAAGGGGTTCCCTAAATTCAAGAAGTTTAGTACTGCTATATTTTTTTCCTTATTTTTTTTTTCCTTGATTTCAACAGTAAATTGTACCTTTTTAATTGATTTTTCAATATTCCACCCAAAAATATCATAAACCACAAGAAAATTTATTCTCTCAATTGAAAATTCATATTCTTATCATTGTTTTTTATTGAACTTCATATATCTAGGATGGATATTATATACACATGAAATAAATTAAGGCTGATTTGGTTCTACAGTTAGAAGGTCCTCTTGAGGAGTACCACTGAGAAAGATGGGGAGCCCTTTTCAAATTCAAATAAATTTACGTTTGTGGTGGGTACAAGTGAATAAACCCATTTCAGGAAATGGGTAAAGAAGAGGAGAGAGGTGGAGAGTGAAAGAGTTTTATGGGAAAGTTAAATCTCTAGAAGACCATTGATTGGTTGGATGGTTTCAGGTCTAAAGCCATGAATGGGTATTTTTGCTCAATTTGCTCTGTAGACTGATGTAGAGGTGGTAGAAAACTTCTTAAAATAAAATTGGTGTTATAATTACTGGTAGCTCCGCTGTCCAAGATGATAATTTCCTGAATAATGGAATTGGCACTGAGACTTGTACTAAAATTCATTCAAGCAGAGACACAGTCCATAGCCACCTGGTGGAAGGTCAGGGCCTTTTTTGGGATGAAGATTCCAACAATCTTCTTCCAAGTGTTGGGCTTAGGGGTTGTGTTTTCCATTTTGAAACACTGATTGTATCCCTTGACATTTGTTGGGAGAAAATGAAGCCACAGAAGATGTGGTGGTAACTTGAGTGAGGGCCAACACCTTTGAGGATTCTTCCAGTTGGAGCTGAGCTTCTCCTTGTTGACAAATTTCAGCTTCCAGCTCCTTCAGGAAAGTTTCAAACTAAATGGTGTCATCCTTGTACTTGGAAAATTGCAGTTGGTGGAACACTCCAAAAGCTGGTGGGATAAATTTTAAGGCAAACACCACGGTGACTGCTTCAAGCAAATTATTGTCAAGCTTTGAGTTGACCTCAACCACTATTCTGAATGTGGTGCAGAAAGAGTTCACCAATTTTTCCATTTCTCCCTCAATGAAGTGAGTGTCAAATAGGCGGTCCAGAGTGTCCACCAAGTTTTCTATTGTCTTGGCCACAAAGTGAGAAAAAATAAAATCCCATAAAGCTTTGGGATCATAAGTGGTGATGTCCATTACAAAGTCCTCAAGATTGTTATGAGATAGGTGCATTCTAACAAAGTTCTCACCTCTTTTCTCTTCTTCTTTTAGTCAGTGCTGCCAACTATTTTGGCAGTGTGTTCAGCCAGGACATAGTCTTCCAGGTTTTTGTATCCTAGAGCAGTGATGATGCGTCAGTTCCAGGAGGAGAATTTGTCTTCATTCAATTTTTCTTTAACTAATTTGATAGAGGAGGGGTCTAGTTCTGTCATAGTAATGACCGGCTGAATGACCGAAAGTTTCTTTTTGACTGATGATTCTGAATTGGAGGAGTGCTCTGACAAACTGTCTTCTGACTTTATTAGCTCTACCGGCCAGAAGGTATACTGACAATCTGTCTGTTTTCTTCGCCTGATGGATTGGCCATGGTGATGTATGAAGAGGGAAGGGAAGGCTGATTGAATCTCCTAGTACTCCAGGTTCACGCTATGCTGAATTTATAACCTGAGAAACAGCAGATATTATAGAATTCCAGAAACATTAACAAGGAAATGCCTTTAGATCAGCGACGAGTTGATGATAGGAAGGGGAGTGATATTATAGATCACAAGACCTGACAAACCTTAACAAGGAGATGCCTTTAGATCAGCGACGAGTTGATGATAGGAGCAGGGGGCGCTTGATCTGGAGAAAGAGACTCTGCACAGAATCGACTAGAAAGCGAAGCATTGAGGTGGGGGATACCCACTCACGACCAAATGCAGCACCCTATCTGATGAAATAATTTATACAATTAACCAGCGTTATTTTTCAAGGCCAATTTACATTTTGATAAATTATAAATGCTTGATTCAGGGAGGACAAATTTCTGAGGAAGATAGACCTGATGCAAATCGAAAGATATATTATATATACAGATTCCAATTTTTTACCCAGTGGTTTATCTCTGTGCAGGTGTTTTGTAACAATGACTGGCAATGATGAAGACGACTCGGAGGAGATTTGGGAGGAAAAATGCGGGTGGCGGATCTTAGCCGAGGACCGCCACGTAGCAAGCGCACTGGCCAACTGTGTCCTGAAACGAACAGTGCATTAGTCTGCCGTGTTATCTGACACCTGGTTTCCTCACAGGACTTACTATTAAGGGAGTCAACTACGCCCTCAATCAGTCGACCAGAGTCCGCCAAAATTAGTCATAAAATATCATAAGGGCTTGGGGGAAAATAAAGACTCACATGAATTACACCTGCGAATCAAACCACACGACGTCCGGAAAAAATATATGGTCAGTGAGGATGCATGTTGGAACAGCCGCTTCAGAAACAACTCACTTGTCCCAAGAACTTGCAGTTTTTTTGTTTGTTTGGAGGAAATACGCGAGCTAGAAGGAGGCGAGTCAATCAAACAGTGTTGTGTGGTTTCACGGGGCTGTGCAAGCACTTACTTGTCGTCGTCCAATGGATAAGTCCAACTTAACTCGCATTCAAACGACGCAGAAGATTTCCTGAGAAAAAGGAACATGGCGGTTCGACTTTAGACAGGATATACTAGAAAAATCAATATCATGTACCTTGAAATGATTTTCTTCAACACTTTTTTCGAGAGTGGTGTCTTGCGTTTGGTCTTGCAATTATCAAACAAGTCAAAGAAGTCGTGATGAAGCAGCACTGATGAGTAAGTTTCCTCCATCGTCCTTGTTGGATAGCCTGGCCTCACAACGCACAGGGAATCATCACATTCAGGTAGGGGGGGGGATGGGGGTCAGAAAAAAAATTATGTACATCATCTTGTCGTTAGCTGTGCGTTGTAAATGTTCCATTCTTGTTCCGACATAACTAACCCAGAAAGTTCAACGCTTCGGGCGTGATGAATATGATGGAGCGAGTCGCCTGGTTAAATAGTATGAGCTTGGTGTTTTTTTATGGTGGATAACAGTTATATGATAATGAGTATACAGCTAGCCAGACCTTTGACAGATGGACAAAACTAACTCTCGAATAAGTAGATTGAAAAGCAGAAAGACTCCCGCTCAAATTAGGGCCGTTGAATTCACACCTATGATCAGGCTTAATAAATTCGACCTCTTGAATTTTTTTCTGGTGTCTGTTCTTGAAGTTTAACCAGTCGAAGGAAATGTATCTGGGGAGCTTGGAACGGGTCCTATCAATAGAGGAGTTCTGGTGAGAGTCGATGCTACCCGCAGATCTTTCTAAGAGGAGTGGGTTGTTAGTCGGCATCTGTTTAGAGTCGGCATGGCTGGCAGTGGGGCTCGTTGGCGTTTGGAAGTCCTCCGACGTTATCTCGACAGGAGCAGTGTTGGATTGCGAGATTAATGCCATTAGTTGATTGTTGCGCATTTCGTCGGTGACGTTCTGTAATGATATTCCAGAGTTATCAAAGCAAGCACCATCAAACACATGAGGTTCAGCACAACCAATGCGTACGACTTGTCCTCCGATAAAGTCTGAAGACGCCAAAATGCAAGTCAGACACGAAAAATATTAGAGCGCGTGTTCGTCAAGCAATACTCACAGCACAGAACGCCGTTTTCATCGAACAACGGGAGTATACTCAAAAGACAGTAAAAGGGCGTCCCGTCAGCCTTGTAGTTTAAGAGAAGCTCGACAGATGGGAGTCCCTTCTGTAGGGCCACTCGGAGACGTTGGATCGATTGCGGACTGGTCCCGGGGCCTGATCCGAAAAGAACAACAGTCAAGGAAAAGGACATCCTAGACCCTGGACTATTGCACCGAAAATTATCGCTTTACCTTGCAGGAAGCGGCAATTCTTGCCAATAATTGCTTCACTATCGTGGCCTGTTTAAAGAAAGTCTTAGTATGACCCTGCCAAGCCCTCATCTTGAGAGAGAGAGAGAGAGGA
>SMGU01005564.1:0-17128 GCA_004348175.1 Puccinia novopanici
ATCTAATTGGACCCAGTGGATCACATTTGCCCTCCAGACAGACCAAAATTTTAGTCCTGCTATACCATATGAGAATACAAACCTTGAAAATTCACATCAACCATGAATAACTGTGTCAACAAATCAATCGTTCACTTGTCTAACAGTCCATTTCATCACATTTCATTTTTAAGACTCTTTCATCAACCATCATTCAATTTTTTAATGTTTTTATTCTACATTTTTCTTGCCTTCTTTTTTTCTTGACAATTGATCTGGTGTATTATGGATGCCTGCGGGAAATGTGTGATCCCGGCCTACTGAATATCAGGCTGGGGACTATCTTACCATATCAGTCATAATAATGCATCAAGGAAAAAGTCAGGGAGAAAGAGGAGGAAAGACAACATGTTCATTAAGAATTGTTCATTGGTCAAGTGTTTAATGTTTTCCTTGTAACTTCATCTTTGATCTTTTTTGACTGTAATATTGTTCCTGGTATGATGACTCTGATGATGAATTGACGATCCTGGGCAAAAATTCTCCCAAGGACACATTCATCCATCACCGTTGTTATAGTAGGAAAAAGAAAACAGATCAATCAAAATAAAATTTGAAGCAAGCAAGTGACCAATTGTTTGATCCTAACCAGTGTAGCCCCAAAGCTATAATTGGTTGAGTTGATAAATTCTTTAGCATGTGTAGCAGGTGTAGTTAAGTACAGCATAGCTTGTATGTAGCGCAGCGTAGCTTGTGTGTAGCGTAGCGTAGTGTAGCATGTGTAGCGCAGCGTAGTGTAGCTCCCAGTGAGCTATGCTACGCTACTTGTTAGCTGGAAAAAAGTTATGCTACAGATTCTTCAAAATTTTGTTAGCTCAAGAAAAGCTATGCTAACTGTTAGTGTAGCGGAAAATATTTTCAACTAACGCTACAGAAAAATTTTAAGGAAAATTTTCTGCTACGCTAACAGTTAGTGTAGCAGAACAATATCACAACTAACGCTACACAAATTTGGAAGAGAAAAAAAAACCGCTACGCTAACGGTTATCGGCCATGTAGCGTAGTGTAGCGTAGCGGCCCACCGTTGCTTATGGTGAGGATTGTTTTTTATTCTAAAAACTCTATGAAAGAGAAAATTGAGGAATTATAATATTATATTTACAATTGCAGACTTTTGGACAGTCTTACTGTCTCTAAGGCTGACAGCTCTAATCATTGAGCAAGGTCAATCCGAGGCTAATAACCAATAGCCCAGTATCTGCTTCTAATATTTCAAATCAAACAAACATATAATGCCTTTTCTCTTCAGGCATCATAAAAAATTTCATACAAGTTTTTTTTTCTTCAAAAAAAAAAAAAGTTTTTTCTCTGAGGTGCTATCAAGTAATTTTTGGGCTTGAGATAGCACCTTCTGATTGGTCTTGGAGTGAACAAAAATTTGATTAGTATGACAGCAAGGGGATGGCTGCCTTTAGTGACACTGGCGGGCGATCTGCCGTCAAAGGTTGTGGCCTGGTTGACAGAATATTTGATGAGATCAAAGCAAACTAGCTTTGGGGTCATCTGCCGTGTCTCTGATGGCCTGGCCAGCTAATCAGAAGTCAAAAAACATTGGATGGGGACCACGTTGATGGTTTCATGTCTCTGTTGGGCCCCATGTTGTTATCATTGCCTGCCCGCTTACTGTGTAAGAAATAGCACGGGACACTGATGACAGCTCTGGCACGGCGGTTAGCTACCTGGTGCGTATGGGTCTGGTTCCTCAACTTAGGTGATTCATTGCAACTACCAGAACTAACCTGATGACAGCTCTGGCACGGCAGTTAGCTACCTGGTGTGTCTGGGTCCAGTTCCTCAACTTTGGTGAAGAGAGACAACCAGACCCTTGCGCACGCAGTAGTTAAACTAGGTACAAACTGCTGCGGCACACACAAGGTTACAACTCTAACTGTCACACAACTCTAATTGCCCATCTCCACACACATGTGTCACACACCTCTCCTAACATACTATAATCCCGACGCTTGGCCCAAACTGTAAGAAGGAATGATGTCACGACACGAGATGGAAAATCCTGAGAAGAAATCTCCCAAGAAGAAGTCATTTGATCTTGATACGCGGAATGGCGATATCTCAATCCAAGGTCTAGCAAAGATTGTTTTTCTCTATTTTTGTGTATGTGTTTTTCTCTCTACTATAAATATTAGTTCTGTTTCCTATGTGTTTTCCCTTTTCTCTATTGCAATATTTTTTTTCTCTTAATTATGATCTATCAGCAATCATAAGCGGGCTTGTTAGCCTTTTCACTTCTCCATTTTGATCCAATAAATCAGTCCATTGTTGTCGCTTAGCAAGTCTATAGACATTCGTGAACCAGCTTTGGTTACGGACACAAAAACTCTCTTTCATAACATCTCTAGTGATTACAATAATATTGCGATCATTTAAGAGGAATACTTTTTTTCTTTATAAATCTTATCAATGGATCACAATGACTGAATCCAACAAATTTTGGAAGTCTTAAACAATCTTCAATTCAATCAACAATCAGAACTTCAAAGCCTCAAGACGGAAGTCACTCTACTATTATCAGACCTGCCAACCCTCAGAATGGAATTCAACTGCGTGAAGGCCAACCTTAGCATCACCAGAGCCAATATCCATGAACTCACCCAACGTCTGATTCAAATCCAAATCCCAACACCAACTCAATTCTTGGATGTGGCAGTCATGACACACTCATCCTTTTCTGGTAACCCTAAGGAGACTAATACCTTCTTATATTTTATTAAGGATAGATTTGTGGAAGTGGAGGAACGATTCACTTCAGAGAAGAACAAGATCAACTGGGTAGTCCGCCATTTCCGACACGCCAATGGAAATATTTCAGACTCAGCTCCATCTTACAACTGGTGGATTTCCCTTCTCAGGAAAATGCCCAACTTCAAGACCTTCCACCACAGTCAGCCTTGGCAGAAGACCTATATATCTTTCCCTGTTTGGCATCTATTCAAACCTTCCTGAAGAAGATCAAAGAAGTGTTTGACAACAGAACAGGTGTAGAAGACTCCAAACGTGCTTTATACAATTGCAAGCAAGGATCCAAACCCCTCAATTTTTTCAACTCTCATTTCAGCTCCCTTGTGTATGCGGTGGATCTCACCGAGGAAAGTCAATGTGATGTCTACAAGAGAGCACTCAATCCTAAAATTTTGGAAATCACCATTGTCAAAGATTCTTGGAAGGACGCCACTACACTCCATCAGAAGATGGATCCCGCTGTCCTTGCTTCCAATATTTTGGACGAATTAAACATGCTTCAAAACAATATGGCCACCCCGCAAGTTCAACATCAGTCAGCCCCAGTTCAGTCTGTGCCTCCACCAGTCCCAATGGACATTGACGCAATAACAGCCAGTTGAGGTTTTTTATTCTCAGCATACCAAGCTCTTTGCGTCAAGAACAAATTGTGTCAACGCTGTCATAAGGCTTATGATGAAACCCACACCAAGAACCAATCTTGTCCCAACATCAAAGTCTCAATGAAGGAATAACTCAATCTTTTCACCTGCTTGTCAACTTGCAAGACCACCACACTCAATAACATCAATATCAATCTTCCCAAACAAGGTCCTTCAGCTTAATCTTGGGACAATGTCGCATTCACTTCATTCGTGGATTTGATGATGTTTGGGTGTGATGCAGATGGCCAACCCATTGATGGCAAGTATTCCCTCCCTTTATTCCAGATCTCACCTCCTCCTCTTTTCTCTACCCCTTCATTTGAAAACAATAGAATAGTTCTCCACATCCTCATTCACCGCCTGGGTAATCAGACTTTGGTTGCACGTGCTTTATTAGACTCTGGAGCGGGGGGATCCTTTATTGATATCAAGTTTGTACAAGCTAACCAACTCCGTTTAACCAAACTTCCCGTTTCTTTTGCTTGTAGAAGCTTTGATGGATCACCTGCCTCCTCCAGCAATGTAACCCACTGTTGGCAAGGGTTGGCCAAGGTCTTTGACAGCTCCCAGCAATCTTGGACGACCCCTCTTTCTCTGAATGTTGTTTCCCTATCTTCCATTGATGTTATCTTAGGTTTACCTTGGCTGCAAGTGCACCAGGCATGGGTTGGAGGACCTCATGGACACCTTGTTTTTTCAGAACCTCATTGTAATTCTTCTCCTTTTCACCCTGTTGTTCCTGTCACTTCTGTTGTTACTAATGTTTTTCTCAAGACAGAAGAAATTCTATCATTACCTTCCTCTCTTCGTTCCTTTTCTGATGTCTTTACAGTAACCATTTTGCAATCATTATCACCAGTCAGGCCCCAATTTGACTGGAAAATCCAACTTAAGGAGGGGAGCACCCTGCCATTTGGAAGGTTATATAATTTGAGTGAGAGTGAAAGATCCCAGTTGCGTGAATACATTGACAAAAATTTGAATAAAGGTTATATACACTTATCATCCTCTCCAGCAGCAGCCCCTATTTTTTTAAAAAAAAACAGAAGGAAAAGCTGATTGCCCATGTGTTGATTATAGAGAATTAAATTTTATGACAGTCCGGGATAGCTATCTCATCCCCATTTTATCTCTTCTACTCAAGAGTTTAGCAGGATGCAAGTATCTATCAAAGATAGATGTCAAATCAGCTTTCAACCTCCTACGGGTTACTCCGGGTCAAGAATATTTGACAGACTTCCGGACACTGTGGGGGCTGTTTGAATATACGGTAATGCCGTTTGGACTGGCAAATGCTCCTGCCACTTTCCAACAATTTATACAACACGTCTTAAGAGAGTACATTGACGTTTGTTGTTTCATTTATATTGACAATATACTAGTGTTTTCAAAGATGGAAGAGAAAAATTTGCAGCATATCAAGCAAATCCTTTCCAAGATTTGAGAATACTCCCTCAAAGCATTGCTCAAGAAATGTGAATTTTTCCAATCCCAAGTTCAGTTTCTGGGGTTTATTATTTCTTCTGATGGGTCAAAAATGGACCCGGAAAAGCTGAAGACCATAATGCAATGGCCCATCCCTGAATCACTGAAGGGCCTTTGACAATTCTTGGGATTCTGCAACTTCTATCACCGCTTCATTCCTTGCTTTTCTGACGTCACACAAGACCTGACAGAGTTGACTAAAGAAAATCTTTTCTCTCCAAGCGGCATGCAGCGGGAGGGACCCAAGACCACTTTCAAGTGTCTCATAGAAGCCTTTATATTGGCTCTGCTTTTATCCCATTTTTCATTTTCAGCAGATAGAGTTCTGCACGTTGATAGTTCTGGTTTTGCTATAGCTGGAGTATTAAGTCAACCAGACGCTACAGGAAAACTTAAGCCAGTCAGTTTTTATTACCAAAAACTAACAGATCAGGAACAAGTATGGCCAATTTATGACCTGGAACTATTGGCAGTAATAACAGCATTTGAGGAATGGTGTACTTGGCTAGCAGGCACCACTAGCCCAGTATTGGTATTCTCAGATCATGCCAATCTGTGTTATTTTATGACATCAAAAACACTATTGCCCAAGCAGGCCCGGTGGGCAGCCTTTTTGGATTCCTTTAATTTCAAGCTCATTCATTTATCTGGAATTGCCAATCCAGCAGATGGGCTGAGTCAACGTCCTGACTTCCTGGATATAACACCATTGGAAATAGGAAATTCCCTAACATCCTCTTTTCAAGTGAACAATATAGAAGTCCAGAAGGAAGAGAGACTTCAACACAACTTATATTTCCAACCAATCTCAGAGGATTGCAAAAGTTTGTTAACCTCAATCTATGATAGCACCCCTACGGAGGAACTAGAGGGTTTGAAGTTCAGCAATACATTATATTGGTATCAACACCGGATATATGCCCCATTGTCTATGAGAGTGAAAATTATACACGCTTACCACGATACTCCGGTAGTAGGGCATCCGGGTATTGCTAGAACCCTTTACTTATTATTAAGGACGTTTGATTGGCCATCCATCAGAAGGGATGTCATTGCTTATATTGCTACTTGCAATTTGTGCCAAAGAGTCAAAGCAACTTGCCAAGTACCTGTCAGACCTCTTCAATCTCTACCCATCCCTAACCGGCCATGGAGTGTGATAGGAATGAATGTGATAGTCAAACTTCCAGTTTCTTTGGTGTTTGATTCTATTTTAGTAGTCATTGACCTATTAACTCAAATGACACATTTTATCCCTTGCAAGGAATCCATGAACGCAAAGGAATTAGCTAAAGTATTTTGTCGGGAAATCTTTCGATTGCATGGTTTGCCGGATAGGATTATATTTGATCAAGGGTCAAATTTTGTCAGCAACTTTTGGTTAAAATTTTTAACCCTGTTAAATATCAAATCTGCAACTTCAACGGCCTACCATCCTCAAACCAATGGCCAGACAGAGCAGATGAACCAAATTCTTGAAGACTACTTACAAAATTTTGTGTCATATAACCACACAGATTGGTCCGTAAAACTAGACATGGCAGAATTTTCAATCAACAATCAACATTCCACCTCTTCAGGGGTTTCACCGTTTTTCTTTTTGCATGGTTATCACCTTTGATTCAACTCCTTAACAGCGACAACTGGGCAATCATCAGCAAATGACACAGTTTGCACTCTCCAGATAATCCAGGATCAAGCATTAAAAGTGTTGCAGAAGGCACAACAACAGCAGGCAAATAGTGTGAATTGAAAACAACGCCCTTCTCCCAATTATTTACCGGGAGATCTAGTGTTGTTGTCCTGCCAATTCATTCAGACAAGACGCCAAAACTCAAAGGTCGATTTTCATCATCTTGGTCCTTTCAAAGTCATTAGGATGATTGGTTCAAATGTGGTCCACCTTGACATTGCAGCCCATTATCCAAAACTACATCCCATTTTCAATGTGGTGTTGTTAAATCCCTACCTTGATCCAACATCAAATCAGTTCTGGGATTCTGTGAAGTCACACAAAAATCATTCCTGCGCAACATTAAAAATCGAATGGAAATTTTTCCACTCCACCTTAAATTATCATGCAAAAAGGAAAGGACAAGACAAGTATCTCATTAGATGGCTACAAACAACTCCAGCTTCCAACAGATGGGTTTTTTTGAAGGACATCCCAAACAAAATTTGACACAAATTGTCACAATTTCATTGCGACTCAAAAACCTCCATTCAATTGTTGTTGATGAGTAAAAGGTGAACTATATTTGTAAGAAGGAATGATTTCACAACACAAGATGGAAAATCCTGAGAAGAAATCTCCCAAGAAGAAGTCATTTGATCTCAATACGCAGAATGGTGATATCTCAATCCGAGGTCTAGCAAAGATTGTTTTTCTCTATTGTCGTCTATGTGTTGTTCTTGCTATTATAAATATTAGTTCTGTTTCCTATGTTGTTTTCCCTTTTCTCTATTGCAATATTTTTGTTCTCTTAATTATCATCTATCAGCAATTATGGTGTTCAAAGCTACATAAATAAAATAATTACATAAATTAATAAACACCAATTTGGCAGGGAACTGTCAATTCAAGTTTTATGTATTTTGACAGTTCCCTGCCAAATTGGTGTTTATGAATTTATGTAATTATTTTATTTATGTAGCTTTGAACACCATAAATCATAAGCGGGCTTGTTAGCCTTTTCACTTCTCCATTTTGATCCAATAAATCAGTCCATTGTTGTCGCTTAGCAAGTCTACAGAAATTTGTGAACCAGCTTTGGTTACGGACACATAAAATCTCTTTCATAACATCTCTAGTTATTACACAAATGCTGTCCCTATGTCAGTTGTATGACCTGACCAGTCATACTGCTGTAAAATGCGGTTCTCAAGACGCAAGGCTGTCCCAAACAGCTAGCTGACGACTTGCAAGTTTGCAAATCCTGCCCGCCGTTGTGGAACTACTCTTTTGAGGAATAGAGCTTGAGAGGGATGAGTGCTTGAAGGGCTGCCTCTCTGGGTAAGCTTGGCAGAGCAAAGATAAACAAGAACAAGAGTATGGACTCTTGAAGAATAAGATGTGGCTGATGATGATGTTCAGAGATTTCAGGTGATTGGTGTAAACCCAGACTGGTTACACTACAAACATAATAAATTTCCCCCTAAGGGGAATTTTGAAAATTGGTGGGGGGAATTTTGAAAATTGGTGGGGGGAATTTTGGTACTTTTTCAAAAGGTGATCAAACTGTGCCAAACTGAGCATCCTCAGCCAAAAAAAAAAGTGCCAAACTGAGCAAAAATCATTGGAGAATGTTTTGCTGAGTTTTTATTTTGCAGGCCTGGAAGGCCCAGCAGGCCTTAGACGGGCCTGATCTGGGCCTGAACCAAAAGCACATTGGGCCAACATCAAAGGGGTGTTCAGGAAAAGCTCATGATCTCCAATGCTGGCCCAATGTGCTTTTGGGTCAGGCCCGTCTAAGGCTTGCCGGGCCTTCCAGGCCCGCAAAATAAAAACTCAGCAAAACATTCTCCAATGATTTTTGCTCAGTTTGGCACATTTTTTTTTTTTTTTTTTTTGGCTGAGGATGCTCAGTTTGGCACAGTTTGATCACCTTTTGAAAAAGTATGAAAATTCCCCCCACCAATTTTCAAAATTCCCCTTGGAGGGAAATTTATTATGTTTGTAGTGTTACTGGAGTAAACAAGGTGAGGTGGTGGACTTTAATACTTTCTTATAAGACTGTGACCAGTGCTAAGCAATACTTCTTGATTCCTAGTGAGCTGATGGGGGGACAATAATGCAGGGAAAAACAAGGCAGTACTTATAGTAAAAGGAGTGAAAGGCCAACTTGTGGTTGGGAACAACTGTGGGAAGGATGGAAAATTCCATAGAAGGAGAAAAAGGGCCAACATGTGGGTGCATATGAAGATGGAACAAGGGGCATAGGTGCATAGAACAAAATAGAAGTAAAAACAAGGAGGGGGCATAATGGTGGCATAGGTAGAGTTGTGGTTGTGTGCATTGTTGAGAATTTTCCTGTGTCAAACTTGTGGTTGTGTGTATTTGATAATTTTCATGTGTCAGAGTTGTGGTTTGATATGTAGAAGGGGTTATGTTGTATTTCCTTGGGGGCTTGCTGCTTGTGTAATCTTGGGTATTGATTTGCTTGTGACATTGAAGGGGGCCTGTGTCTGTGATATATTCCTTCTTGTGGGGTTTGTTGATTATTTGAGTCCTGAGGAAGATTGGCTTACCACACCGTGTATGTAAGCAGGGATTTGCGGGAATCCTTTTCCTCAGCTGCGAAAAACAAGTATGTGATGTCTTTTGAGCTGTGAAAGCAACCAGCAGGAACATCACCCTTTGGGGGTAGCTCTGTCCCAAGTATCTTAGTGGCCTGTAAAGAGGCAAGAGCTAAATGATAGTTTTGTTAAAAGTAATAGAATGCATAAGAAGAGAGAAAACAACATGGAAATGCACGTGTATTTATACCTGTGTAGTTATTGTTATGTACAATCAAGGAGTGGTGTTGAGAATAATATTGACAGGGGAAAGTCTTATGTAAGATTTTCCTGTCATACATGGCTTCTGTAGTCTGTGGGAGTCCTCAGGCTACAACAGCCTGGAATTTAATTTGTATTGGCAATAAGCCAGCAAAGCAGTAACCAATGATTCTGCATCAAACTTGTACCTCATGTTGAACAAAAGTTGCCCAAGCAAGGCGACCGTCAGATGTCCTACACGTCTTGTTGGACAAAGCGCTTGCCAGGTCTATTTTGGATGGAATGCCTTTGGGCTGCGTCCAATGCCGGCGCAGGTATGCTAGTTCTGGATTGCCTGACACAAGATATTGAGGAAAAACTCCTTGGGAGTCATCTTGGTGGGATGAGCATGCAAGTTACTGCAAATTAAAAGGACATTTTTGTCCTTGCCCAAGCGCTCTTTGTTGGTTGCAAGCTGGAAATTATCCATTCATTTGAAGCGCTTGATTTTCTAAAGATTTTAACTTGATAGGATGAAGAATTAGTAGAAATGCGGGATGCTGGTTGGGAATAACGCACTACCAGGCGTCATGACGCATTAGACGGATCTAGCAGGTGGTATTTGCAACCATGCGATCTGAACTACGACGAAACAATACAGGCCCTCTTAATTACACTATGTGTCAAGAACAAATGGATATGCAAGCCAGAAATACCCAAGCACCAATTTTCAAAACGCCTTGGAATGGGTGAAAAACACGTGGGGATAAAGTGCGTTTGACCCACGGCAAGGCACGAATCACGCCTATCCAACTGTGTAATGCGACGGCAATAAAGATTACGGGAGAACCTCGTCGGGTCAAGGTAAATTTACTCGACCAAAACCTTATTTGCTTCCAGGCAGAGAATGCGACATTACATGCAAGCCCCTCCTTCGGACCTCCTTCGGAGGTTGCGCTGCGCGCGAGTGACTGGCGCTTCGCGCCGGCCCTCCGGATGTGGAGGTGTTAAGCTGGGGGGCCTTGTGTTAAGTTCCGATCTCCGCCGGCTCAACAGAGTGACCCCGGCACGACACTTCAAGTCGCAGAAGAGTTAAGTCCATGCCCATGACACGTTTCTCTCTTGTTGGAACCCGCGGCAAAATCGACGGGTTCAAACGTTCAAACGCCTGACCCTTAGCCCCGGCTCCCCCCCCCTGCAAGGCCAACCGGAAGTCCGGCAGGCCTCAGCATAGAATAATCACCACTGTGTTAAGTCGGACAAAATGCATGGTTTCATCCTGCTCTTCTATCACCACCAGGTTTTTACGGCGGTGTGTCGAGCTGCCCGTGCGCAATCGTAGATAAGCACTAGGTATGCCACTCGTGAGGTCTCTTCGTATCGACCAGTCCCGGCTGAGAATGGGGTCATTCACTTTCCGGCCATGGATCCTTACAAGATTCACATTCACTATCTGGATCTTGGTGCTGTGCTTATCGAGGGCCATATATGTGCAAGTCACACTGAAGTCCTTGCACTAAGAAATGGCCAGGCTTCCTGTACATTACGAAGCTGAGATAGACGTGCTGAGTGTTCCAGCAAGACATATTGTGTATAGATTACGATGGAAGGACACCCAAGGATGTTGAAGATCCTGTATTGAGATCAGAAATCCATAGTCTTGCGGGAAAATGTGCAAACACAACAAATGATAGCGACAATGAGACCTGAAACACTCTAAAAATTATTGCTGGCTGGGTATGGAAGACTAATTTCGAAGCTTCAAACGAGACTGAGGTGATACGAGTAGGTCCTAAAAATATTGCTGGCTGGGTATGGAGTGACACTGGAGACCGCGTGCTGCAATCAGTATGTGCACATGTGCCCTTGGGATGGAAACCTTTCAAGCGCAAGCCATTGCGCTTCTTAAGATCGACATCGCGTCTGGTAATTGAAGCACTCGTTCGCTCCTCAACATCAAAAGTTTCAGGCACGCAGCTTTTTTTAAAAAAAGAAGAATAGACGCTCTTACCTGTCAAACTTTTGATCAGATGACCACTTTACGCCAAGTGAGTTTGATCACCGTCTTCTTGCTGTCGGTAACAGTGGTCGGGCGGTCCACGCACTTAGCTGGATCCATACCACCGCCATTCATCCCGGCCTGTTCCAATCTCTTGAGCTTGGTGCCTGAGGCCCCCGATCCGTGTTTCAGTTTGTTGACCTTCCCCGTACGTGCCTACTCACAACTCAGACAACCACATCATCTGTTAAAAAAAATTATCTTTTTGGGGGGCGGGAGCAGGAATACCTTGGCCTTTTGAAAGTGTCCGGCTGTTCTATCGAGTCAGGATGCTCACTGAGGACCAACGAGGTAATTAGCTTCCATTAATAGTTGATAGGCCAACACTCATTGACAGATTTTCTTCCCTTGCCGGTTAAACTACAACAGAATGAGATGATTGGCTACTGGGATGACTTGTTTCTCAAGGAAGTCAGCAGTGCAGCCAAGAGCTTCTCAGTATGGCGCAAAAGCATTTTGGACTTTCATTCCAGGTAGATTATAAACTTAATCATGTCTGCATACCGCCATTCTTCTTGTCCGAAGAGCTAACCTTGCCGCAATTGGAGGCTGAATTTCGGAACGAATAGCGAGATGGCCCAGCCTGTCAGACTAGGGAAGCTCGTGAGACGAGGACTCCCGCACATTATTGTGGCGGAGAAACTGTCAAATGGGGGGCTCCCTCGGGAAGATATAACTCCCAAATCCGTATTGGATGCTCTTCCTGTCTCGCCAGCTAGTACCAGCAACAGCCCGAAGAAATATTTAACTTCCTCAATTCAACTCCTGGGATCCTCACAGAGGCCTCGTAGCGACACAGGGGAGAAAAACACTTTTCAGCACTCTTTTGCCGAGACCAACGATTTCGCAAGGTACGCCCGTTTGCAGGTGAGTCGAGTTTCCCGCTTGTGTGAGTACTTTTCAGTGCAACTGACCTCACAACGGCAACACTCAGAGTGACAAGAATGATGAGGCGGCAGACTACATGATGGGCCCATCACGAGGCAGAATCATACGAACAAGCGACCCAAGTGCAGCTTCCCAGAATCGGGCCATATTCCACTTGATCCCAGACCCCTTCGCCAAGCTCCAGAGGACCGCCAAAAGCAAGAATCGCCGTGTTAGAGTCCAAGCCCCCACATTCCCATCATTTTCCGCTGAACGTCTCGAAGAGAAATTCGACGCCTTGTTAGCCCGTCCACTCGTGCAGTTGCAGCGCCTCCTGGATGCCCAGATGCGCGCAGATCGCGACGTCTCACTTCTGAGAGAAGATGCCGCACAAGTCAAATCCCTCATCAATCAACTCGTGGTGATTCTGGATGAAGCCACTTTGACCAAATACCACAGGATCAAGCAAGTCGTGCTGGTGAGCTCCTTCCATTGACCCCCCCCACTTATTTTTATCCTCGCCGGCGAGTCTGATGAAGTATTCACGTTTTCTCTGGTTGCGAGCAGGCGTATCACGAGAGCTGCGTGGAGGGGTGTCGGCTGTTAGAGGAGGTCGCGGAAGCATGGACAGGGATGGCGGATAGCCTGGATGGACTGGGGGAGGAAGTTGAGCTAGAAAAGTTCGACGTTACACTCAGATTATTGGAGGTGATCAGGGACGACGTGTTGATCTCAGGCTCCAAGAAAATGACTTTCGAACTAAGCTCTTCGCTCGGAGAGTCGCAAACCTTTGTCGACCTCGCCTCTCATTCGAAAGACGCGCCTCCTCCGCCCTCCGACTCCACTTTCCCTCTCCACCCGCCGCCGCTTAACTCCCCGCCAGCGTCCACTCCAATATCACACATGGAAGCACTTCTTTCTCCACCTGAAAATCCCCACAGATCCCATTCCATTGAAAACACTGTGTGAGTAGATTATTGTCTTTGTAGTACTATTCCTGCTACTAATTTCTTCTCAAGTATTTTGCTCTTGATTCACAGAGAAAATTTCTTGAACACGATCGAAAACTTGAAGAAAAGTCTCGAAGCGCTCAAGAAAGATAGCACGAGCTTAGACCATCTGGGGGAACAACAGGACGCATTAGAAAAAGACTTGCAGGATCTCGGGCGGCATTTGAGAGAGAGTGCCACGGCCAAGGTTTGGTCCAGATTGTTAGCCGCGGAGAACATGCAACACGAGCCAGTGAGTCTAGTAAGACCTAATGATGAGCGTTAAGATTCGACCGACATTGCTGAGAGCGTCAATTTTGTAGGTGAAGCTGGAGACGGTGATCCAGGACATGCTGGCGACGAACCACTTTATCAGAACGTTTAAGAGGGTGTATGTGGGGCGGAAGCAGACTTATGCGCGGCAGGACCAGACGTTCCATGACATAGCGTGGCACGTGAGTTCCGGGCTGGGAGCGGCGCTGAAGCAGGCGAGTGGGAGCCAACAGGCACGTCTGACTGCGCTTCTTGACGCCGGGCCCACCCTCCACATCGTCTTCGCCAGCCGTGCCAGCCGGGCTAGTATCAAAGGTCTCCTCAACTTATTTGCCCACGTCCACCCGGACGCCCTGCCCTGGTTCCTCCTCCAAGCACGCGCTCTTGCTAGCATCGTCAACCTCGACGCTGCCCACTGGTCCCCCGCTCAGGTCGCCGCTCACCTCAAGAATCAGCTCGCCAAACTTCTCGATCCGCCTCTCTCCATCGCCGACATGCCTTACGCTCAATTTTTGAATGAACATGTGAGTTAAATATCATCAAGCCAATCATGTATCGTCCAGCAACTATCAGCATGTTAATCTGTTTTTGCTTTTTTTGTATGCTTGAGTATAGTTGAGGACGTATCTAAACAAGCTAACACTTCTCGAAGACAAACTAGGTGCCGAAAGTCTTGCATCGGTGCACCCGGACGTGCACGACTCACTGCGGGATCATTTCGAATCCGAGGTAGAGCAAGTGGTTGGGGAAATCGTGTGGCTTAAAAAAGCCATCCATGACCTCGCCCCCTCCGACGCCATGATCATCCCAACAACAACACATGTCCCTACAACAAAGCTCTCCAAAAGAGACGCGTCAAATTTAGGGCAGGACAAGGAGAACACAAAAGTGAGCATTGTGAATCGATCCAAATCCTCCACTAGCGGTAGACGTAGACACTAAGAATGGGGTTCCTCTGTTTGATGAATGATGAGTAGTTGCAAGCCTACCTGAAGGAAATCGAAGAAAAGTTGCTAGCGGGAAGCAGCATCAGATTTGAAAGAGCAGCTCTGTTAGAGCCACTAAGTGGCGGTAAAGGCATGCTGCAGTTATCGGAGGATTTTGGGCGAGCCGAAGCGGTCGCGGAGTTCGTGCGTTATCGAGGGGCCATCGATGACCTGATTGGGATGCTCACATCGATCGAGCTATCCAAGCTGGCATCGTGCCCACAGGCAGGGTCGTCATCGCCCGTGCTGTCAGCTTTCGCAAACCATCTGTGGACCATCCATGGTCCCCAAAAACAGCAAGTTCTCACGTTGGCCCAGAGCTCGCCTCCCTTCGCACTCATCCTCCAAGACATCATAGTCCACCTCATGGCTCCTCAAGTCATCCCAAATCCCCAGATTCACACCTCATTCACCCTTTTTGAATCTTACCAACAATCCATCCAGCTCAATCAGGAGGGTTCTTAACTCCTTATGACTTGGTCTGGAAAGATTGATAGAGGGTCAAGTTTTACATGGGTTCTCTAAAAAAAAATTGGATTCTCAGCGGCAGTTTCACTGTTATAGAGAGAGAATGCTTCCATTTTTCTTACAAAACTTACTCATAAACATTGTCGAGTCTTAGTAACAGAGTCTCAAGTTTTACAATACATTTTCCAAAAAAAAAAGTTGTATTCTCAGCGGCAGGTTGACTGTTATAGAGAGAGAATGCAACAAGTTTCTTTCTTATAAGATATAAAATACACTATAGAAGCTCAGAAGCAGTGTCACAGGGATGTATAAAATGTAGCTTCCCTCTTTGAACATAAATCTAGTACTGGCTGTCACATTCTCAGCTGGTGCTTGAGGATTCAAACAAAAGAAAAATAAGGAGAAATCATAGTAAATGGAAAGCTGATGTACTGATGTACTGATGTACCATGTCTAGGCAAAAGTTTTCTTTTCTTTTTTCTTTTTTTGTGAAATGTCAGTGAAACTTCAATGGTGAGCAGCATACTGACAAGTCTGCAACCCACCCCAACTTGCTGCCTTATTTCTTTTCTATCCTGGAAGTTTTAATTACTTTGTTTTTGCTTTGTTTTTTTTAGATGACTAGGATTCATGACTCAACTAAAAAAAAGCCAAGATTGTTGGCATGGTGACTGCAAGGATGACAAAGTCCTCAATTGCTCATAGGCTGTGAATGGCACAATACACAGTTTCATTGATTGTTGCTTGAGAGGCAACCCAAGGCACCATTGCCACTGCAACAAGATCTGGATGACCTTTCAAAAAAAAAAAAAAAAAATGAGAGAGATCTGTGTCACCTCCAATATGTTCTTCAGATGAATTCCCAAATGAAGATCACCAAATCTAAGGATCAGCTCCCCAAGACCATCTCTATTTGCACTACTCACTGCCAAGCTCATGGTCTCAGCTTTAATAACCAGGTTGCAGTCAAAAAAAAATGTTTCTGAATGATTTGAATTGGGAACAATGACTCAAAGTTGCCAAGGACCATGTAACATGGCCCAATGACAAATGGAGGAAGGCTCTCTGGACTGATGAGTCCTTGCTTGAGATTTGAAAAATCAGCCAGCACATGAAGGTGTGTTATGGAACGAAGACTAAATATGATCCAAAGAATTTCATCCTGACATTCAAAAGTGTGAAACTCTGAAAAGAATATGTGTCCTGTGGGAATTGAACCCACATCTCTTATGTCCATGTCAAGTGTACTAACCACTGTACTAAGGATGCTTGGAGATGTATGACTGTGGATGGGTCAATGAATGCTACTGGTGTCTATGAAATACCCAATTGGTGGGTGACAGCCTGTAAATGACAGGTGATAATATGGTAGACACCAGCAGTTATGATAAAGCCTAGAGAAGCAGAACCACAATCCAACAAAAAGTGGGTGAGTTTTAAGAATGGTATGGGGTTCTTTCTTTAGCAACATGAAAGGTCTTCTCACAGTTGCCCCCCCCTGGCCAAAGAGAAGCCACCAACTTCATTGAAAACATCTACAAAAAATCTTTGATTCCATCCCTCAAAAAACTTGATGCCCTCCATCAACGGTGGGCCAGCTACGCTACCCGTAGCGTTAGCGTAGCGTAGCGTTAGCTTATTAAGCTACGCTACATTAAAGCTACCATTAGCGCGAAATTTTGACAACTAACGCTACAGGATTTTGAAAAAAAAGAAATGTAGCTTTAGCGTAGCGTTAGTTGTCCTCCCAAAAGAACAACTAACGCTAACCAGATTTCTTGTTAGCGGTGTTGTAGCGGTGTTAGTTGTCAAAAAAGCTACGCTAACAAGTAGCGTAGCTTTTGAATCAGCTACGCTAACCTGTAGCGTAGCTTGTTTCTCAGCTACGCTAACCTGTAGCGTAGCTTGTGCATCAGCTACGCTAACCTGTAGCGTAGCTTGTGCATCAGCTACGCTAACCTGTAAAGTGACTGTACCAGTTATATTGCCAACATTCAGAACATTGATTTTGGAAACTCAAACATCAAAAAAAAGGATGTTAAATTTTAATTTTTTAATTTTTTAATTTTTTTTTTTTTTTTT
>SMGU01005567.1:0-10568 GCA_004348175.1 Puccinia novopanici
ATTAGAGACCTCCCCTGACATTTTTGGTGGACCTTTTTCTAAATGATATCAACAATGAAGATTACCTCAAAATTGTGTGGGTTCTGGAAGATGATAAGAAGGCCCTTACATACATTTCACTTGAATAAACATCATAAAAAAAGATTTGCCACATTTGATAAGCCATCACTATGACTGAATTCAAATCGATTTTTTCCCCTTGTTTTTTCTTCTGTTTTTAGGCTTTTTTCTTATTCTTCTTTTCTTTCTCAAATTGCAGTGTGTTGCACTGGCTATGTTCAGTCAGAATCTCCCTCTTTTTATGCTTTGATTGTCATTGTCTTCTCTTATTCTCACATGACTAAAATAAAATCAAAAATCAAATTTGCACACAATTGAAACATACTGAGAGGAAAAAACAGTAGGGATGAAATTTTTATCAATGAGAAACAAGTGATAAAAAACCCCAAAAATATTTTTGGCTAGTATAAGATATATCCTGTGCCCACATTCTCCCAGCTATGTGTTATCTTCTTATTTTAACCTGTGTACCATCCTTGATGATATTGGTTTGTGCTGATTTGTTTGAATCATCTGTGGTATCCTGTGGTATCCCCAGTTAAATCCCTCCCTGCTCCTTCAGTAAGGGACTCTCATATTTTCACAAACAATTCCATAGCACACATACAGTTTACATGAGGCAGACTTGCTTATTGAGCTCAACATTGGGAGGCGATTTGAGACTTGAAAATTTCCTCTTAAAACATTGAAAGAGCTGCTCCACAACATTCCTAAGTGATGTGTGACAAAGATCATACAGCTCCTGTAGCGTCAATGGACCCAAACCAACACAAGCTTGTCCCTTTAGATGATATTGTACCACTCAATATATTTTCATAAGCCGTGGTTGGAGGCCATAACCTGCATTCTCCTTTTTTTTTTTTTTCTCCAAATTTGAGTCCCTTGGATGTAGCATCATTGGTTTGAGGATTGAGGTAGCTTGAGTAAGCTTGTGGTGAGGATTCGGTTGCAGAGGTGAGGAGTGTTGAGTGGGAGGGTGGATGGATGGAACATTGTTGTTGTTGTTGTGGCACAGGTTTTGTTGGCGGCAAGTGTTTTTGGCATTAGAAAGTACAGTTTTCAAAAATGCGCACGATCTATTTTCAAAAATCGGGCGTGCTGTGGTGGGACTTTTGAATAGCGACCCAATCCAGCGACCCCGTTGCTCTGAAGGGTGGTTGTTCGTGTTTCGCGGTCTTGTCCTCTTGTGGTCGTGCCATGAACACTCGTATTAGTTTCTATACAAGAAGCTCTCTGTGCCTTAGTGTTTCTATACGATCAATGCATCTTTGGCTGGTAGTTTTTGGTGCAAAAGTGGCGGCTTTCCGAGTACTTGACGGCCGGATGGTTAGTGTGCAGCTGAAGGAGGGATGGACAGGCTGGCGTCGGTGCTGTGAGAGACGTGTTAACGAATGGGCCGCCGTCCATTCAACGAAGGTATGATGAGCGGGGATGCTGGAGGATGAGGGCGCGCGCAATGGGCGGTACAGGAATGCGTGAAGGAAGGCGGCTGGGCTCGGCACAGCAGCTCGACTATGGGCCTCGACTAGAGTCGACGGTTCTTGGCGGCCGGCCGGATTGGGGCCACCGTCAGGAGCCCTGCTGGTCACTTCGGCCGACCAAGACCTTCTCCAGCCTACCAGCCGCGAAAGAACCTCCCCCCGCCGCTGCCCAGCACTATCCTTTTACCTCCCGATCTGGCTGCTGCCGCGTCTCCACCCCCTTGATCACTATGGCCATATCCTGTCCGCCCCTTCCACATGATGTCTCCTGATGAACCATCTCCTCCATCATTTCTTTGCCGTGCCAATTTTCTTGGTCGATTTTCTTGATCATCGATTGAAGTGCATCATGAGTCTAACGGGCTGTATTCATGAGCCCTTCGCTGGATTGGACGCTGCCCACAGCAGGATACGTCCAGCACGATGGACAGCCCCAGTGCTGCAACCGATGAATCAGGTCTGCCAACGTCGTGCTGGCATGTCGAAAGAGGCACGCTGGGCAAGATGAGGGTTCTTTGGATCCCCTCCGGTTTCATCTTCACTGTGCACGGATAAGCAGCAGCCAGGAGCCTCATGACCAAGCCGGAGACGGGCCGGATGGACAAGGAAGAGTCCAGGCGTGACGTCAGCGCATATACTCTAGTCGTCTTCGGTCCCGGTTCGTGTGATGCACAACGGGCGGCGAGAAGCAGTGTGGGCACTCAAGGGCGAGGGAGAGAGAGAATCAAAAATGGCTCGTTATTCTTGGCGAGACCATATCCTTGCTTTGGGAGCGCTGTCCCCAACCGGACCGGCCCTTGACTATTGGCCTGGCTTCCTCCAGCAACAGCTTAGTCGTCCCAGCATATAATCATGGAATTGTCCGTATATTAAAGCTGGTCGCGCGACTTGCATCAACCCACTCACACGAAGAAGCAACTGCATCCCTTTTACATTCCAGCCTCGGCTTCTTACATCCCCTTACCGCCAAAACAAAACAGAAACAAAAGAATATTGTGCACGATGGGACTCTCGAACTCGGTCCCCTTACCGTACACAGCAAGTCCAGATCAAGAACAGAACGCGGCGCTCATTATGCAGCCATTTGGACCCACCAGTCCGCCCGTGAAGCGACTAGATGGGGAAGAAAACAGCAGCATGGAAAAGAGACTTGAAGAGGGCGAGCCGCGGCCGGAGCTGAGCCTGCGCTCGGGCTTCCTGCCGAGCAGTCCTCCGGTTCGGCGACTCGATGGTGCGTGGTCCCGGTGGGAGGAGGCGCTGGATAGCGCGCGAGGACTGGAGCTAGGGCTCGGCGAATCCAATGCGCACACCCACCAATGGCGCCACATGATCCGGGAACAGCTGCCTCTCATCCCCCTCGACACCCTCCAGCACGATCTGCCCCGTCTCCGTCGCGCCCACCTGGTCCTCGCTTTCCTCTTGCACTTCTACGTCCATAGCGCCTCGCTCATCGACCCCGCCATCCCTAACCAGCTCGAGAAAATCCCACAATCTATCGCCGTCCCTCTCTGCGCCGTGAGCTCCCTGCTCGACATGCCTCCGGTACTCACTTATGCCGATACTGTACTCTATAATTGGCACCTGATCAATCCGGCTGATGGCTTCACTCCAGAGTCAGTTCCCTCCCTTGCCTTCCAAAAAAAAAACAAATGAAATTGAAGATGCTGACTTGGATTGCAGGAATATTGCGATTGGCACGACGTTTACTAACACGACATCGGAGGAGCATTTTTTCAAAACGTCTGTACTGGTGGAGGCGCTAGGGCCGACATGTCTGTGTTTGATGAAGCTAGCGATCGACGAGGCGATGGTAGCGGACACGTTATCGGTGACGCGGATCGCGTCGAGTTTGCTAGTGCTGGGGGGCCTGATAGAGCGGGTGCGGGAGGTTCTTGAGAGGGTGCGAGAGGGGTGTTCGCCGGGGGTGTTTTACTGGCAGATCCGACCGTGGTTCCATGGCGGACGATGGGAAATGGAGGGAGTGGAGGATCCGGCGAAGAGAGGATCGTGGTTGATGAGCGAGTTTGGGGGCCCAAGTGCGGGGCAGAGCACGCTGATCCATGCCTTCGATGTGTTCCTGGGTGTGGACCATCGGCCTCACCCGAGCAGCACCCCCTGCCACCTGACCAACCCGATGAAGCCGCAGCCGGGGACGCCGAGTGGCGAAGAGACGTTCATGGCGCGGATGGCGGTGTACATGCCGGCGCACCATCGACGGTTCCTGACTGAGCTGGCGACCTGTCTGGAGGAACACTCCTCCAAGATCACCACCTTCCCGAGTCTGCCCCATGTGCCCACTCATTCGGTGCGCTCCCTGGCGCTCGCCTCTCCGCCCACCTCCGACCTGCGCGCCAGCTACAACCACTGTGTCGCCGCCCTCGCCCGCCTCCGCTCCGCACACAGCAGGATCGCCCTCCTCTACATCGTCTCTCAGAGCCGCCAACCGCCCCCCGACCGCTCCGCTTTCCTCCCTCACTGGCTCGAGATACATCGCCATCAAGAAAACGCTAAGGAAGCCGCTGCTCACTTGGGCACCGGCGGTACTGACCTCGCCAAGTTCTTGAAACGCTGCAGAGAACGAACTGCCGATGCTTTGATCGATTAAGTTGTCAGAAAATTCTCTTTGTGTATTCATGGTTGTTCCGAATCCGCTTCTCCCCCATTGTTGATCTCCCGAGCGCCCGAAAACTTGACATATACCTTGCCTCGCCTCGTCGCGATTCATCTGTGTTTTTCCATTCTATATATCGTCTCAACAAAAAAAGGTCTCACAGCTTTACCTCTACTAGATAGCCCCTGTGAGCGTTCCTCAACGAAGCGAAATGACATATATTGTTACTTAAACTGGTAGCAAGAAAATGGCTGGATTGCAGTGTGCTAATTTCATGGGTGAAATTTCCAAGGCATATAATGTGAGCCAATCAGCTAGGTAAATATTTATGTCTCCCGTTAACGTCTTCATTTTTCTGTGTCGGATGCAAAGCAGGCCGTGGATGTACAACACCACGGGTGCATGGGGGACAATTGGGAAACGCGTTCAGGCGTTTCCACGACGTGAGAAATTGAACAAGGTTGGTCGCAATATTTTTTGGGAACATTCTTGGAAACACCTTGAATAATGTTTTCAAGAAGTCCCGATCCCTTTTTCTAAACGAAATCGGAGCAAACCACAACTCCCACCTTGTGCTGCAAGAGGCAAAAAGCCAGAGTCGAATGCGTCCCCAGCAACAGCAAGTCTCCAAAAACCTTGCACTAGCAGATTGTCCAATCAGTTTGTATCTGCTTTGCCACATGAAAGTATTTAGACAGTGTTTTTTTGGACGTCAATGTTTTTTTCTGTCTAAGTCCTTTATTCATTTTTTTTGTTTTTTTTTTTGAGTACAAGTTTTCTTGAGGTTTAAATTCTAGGGTCCTAGATTCCTTCAAAGTGGATTTTTGAACAAAAAAAAAAGTTTTGAAAACATTTTTTGCATCCACCCAAGTTGGGACAAACATTAGGCGGACTCATTTCTTGTCCATAAAAGTATGTCATTTTTCGTCCATACTTGACATACTTGTTTTTTCCAGTTTTTTCCTTGTTTTTTTGTGGGAGTATGGAATTACAAAACCTCCATACAGACTCCATAATTCCATACTCCCACAGAAAATAAGTATGTCAAGTATGGAAACAAAAACGACATACTTTTATGGACAAGAAATGAGTCCGCCTATTTTTTTCTTGATTTTTATCCATTTGTGTGAGTGAAACTCTGTCGGAACTCCCATTATCCCACAGGAAAAAAAACCTTTTGGGAATATTAACCTACAGGCCTTAAACCTAAAATGGTTAGGCTTTCAATTGGAGTTCACCAAGAAAAACATTCTCAAAGCAAGAACATTTGAGATTGGTTCTGAGAAACCAATCATGCATCTGTGGTGTAGTATTGAGTGAGCCAGCGTCGCAGAACAAAAGACTCTTCACACAAGTGAGAGGAAGAGAGTTTGAAGCCTAATCTCCAACCTGAAGCTTGTATTTCTTTTTCTCATCTGATTTTTGTACAAATTCCCCAGTTTCCCTCAACCTCAACTGTGATTTCTTTGTGACATCTCTCTTGTCTCTTCTCATTCTTCTTCTATCTCTCAATCCTCACACTTGTCCCTCATCAATCAAACCTCAACATTCACCTCACACTTCAACTCTCAATCACACTCCATCTCCTCACCTTCAATCAATCCTTCTCCTAACTGGCGAGAGCTTGACCTGAACCTTATTTTTCTTCTTTCTCATTTCACTGACCCTTCTCTCAGTCTGTCTCAGTCCTTCCTCATTCCCTTCATCTCAACTCTCTCCATCTCAGCCATTCCTTTTCATCAACCTCTTCATGACTCAATGTTGGTTATTTCTTTCTTAATTCTTTCATCTAAACATGTCTTGTTCTTTTTCTGATTTTTCTCTTCTCAGCTTGTTGGCCCTTGTTTGCGTAACCAAAACTTCAATCCACAGATTTATCAATTTTCTGGTTCATCTCTATGTGTCTCACATCCTCTTCATCTGCTCCTCCCTTGCCACAGGTCTGTTTCTCAGTTTATCATTTCTCTCTTTCATTATTGCTTTCATTTCCCAACCTTTTTTTTTCTCTTCAGGCAACAGCGGGCCACTATGTTAATGGTAGCGTTAAAATAGTGTAAAACCCCTAACAGCTAACGGCTTTTGCCAATGCTGTTAGCGGTTTTGCGCTAACACTAATGGAGAGAGGCCAAAAAAAAAAAGCCTCGCTATGCTGCGCTATAGTGCTTTGTAGCAGAAAATAGCCACTACAAGTGCTGTAGCATAGCTTAACACAGAGTAGCAGCCCTGTAGCGCTGCCAATGCTACAGCGTTGGAAAAAAAAAATCACCGCTAAGCTACACTATTTTGCCCATGCAGCATAGCGGCCTACCACTGCTTCAGGTTTGCTGCTATGCTCTCTCTTCTAATTAGTCATGTGTCATGTCTAACTTCTGGTTTAAAACCAAAAGTTCTGAAGTTCATTAAGAAAAATGAGGAAAACACCAAAGTGAAACTACAGAAAGTCAAGAGAGAGAATAAACCAGAATAAAAAAATAGGAGATAGAGGTAAAGGGGAGAGAAGAGGAAGAGGAAGAAAAGAAAAGAAAAACAATGAAACAAAGAATGTGTAGACCAGATTAAACAAGGATTGGGAAAAACCTGGAGCTGAGCAGAAAATTTGCAAGGGCAGCATGCCTGCCCCCCCAATCCAAAGGGTTTTTTTGTGTCAATCATTTGGATTGAAGTGGATTGTGTCCTTGCGCAGTTCTTGTTGCAGTCTCCTTTGAGGCAACAGGAGGGCCAGGTAAAATTTCAGAAAATGTTAAAACTGTGTCTAGGATTCCACATAAGAGACCAAGAGGGTCAATATGTGTTGAGTTTTTTTTTTCACCAGCTCATGCCATGCCTACTCTCTTTTCTGCCTCCTTGCGCTCCACTCTCTCTTGCTCTCTGCATGCTGTAGTTCAAACCTAATTGGATTATATCAAAATAATCTATCTCAATCTTTCATTGGTTAGGGTTCAATGCCATATTCATAAAACTTACTGATCTCATCTGAAGAACCTCATGTGTGCAATCAATATTAACTTAACCTTTAATTCCTCTTCAGACCAACTATCCTAATTTCCCCCTCTCTGTTTTCCTGCTCCTTAACCCTCTTATATTTTTCTCAAAAAGCTTGCTGTGCGTCTCTCTATCTTTTCTCTTCTTGTCTCATCTATTTAATTCTTTGTTTTTTGACTCAAGGAACTTTATTGTTCATTTTGCCTCTAGTCTATTTCAAATTCTTCATCCTTAAAACTCACCCTAAAAGTCATCCTTCTCATTAACTCCATTCTCCTCTGTGGTATGCTGTTTTCATATTCCTTATCTTGCTCTCTTCTTTTTATTGATTCATATTGTTCTCTTCTTTTAGTTTGGTTTTAGTTCAACAGCAATCAATCCAAGTTTTTTTAACATGTCTGTGAATGTGAAAAAGGAATTTACTTCCTGTAAGTGCAGGCAGGAAAAGCTGTACAGATCTAATTTCTCACACCTTCCAACACCTGTATCTCAATGAACACGCATTATATATCAAGCTCCACATCACAGAACTTGAGAGGAGGGAGGATAAAAAGTAGGTGGCCTTGAAGGGCCAAAGGTGGCCTTTATTTTGATAGAATGGCAGCCCTGTGGGACCACCAGAAGGTGGGTCAATGGGGTGTGTAAAATAAGTACCACCAAAATGGGCAAATAGTGCCCCTGTATCCACACCAAAAAAACAGTATTAGTTGCAAGTCCCTCCCTGCGGTTGGCGGGCCCTTTGGGGCGCGCAACCACAGGTTGGGACTTGTGTTAATTTTGCTAAAGAACCTCCTCCAGAAAGTCTGGAAACTATCTTGAAGTTTCCTTTCAAGGGGAAGGTTGGGGTTGCTTTGTTGTCAACTGCCTCTTTGGCTAGTTGGTAAAACAAGCCTGACTTCTCGGCTCTGAGGGCAAGCTCTTTGTTGGTAAACAGCATGACAATTGAGCCAGCTTTCCTCTCGGAAGGTTGGTTGGAACCCATCCAGCAGACACGCGCGAGATCAGTGGCCGGAAAATTGTTCTCCGAGGCGAGGAGGGAGAGATTTGCTGGGCTGAGGACATCAAAGCTCTCGGGAACGCCATGGACTATGACAGAAAAGGTGCTGGGGGATGCTGGGGGGTGCTGGGGGTAGCCTCGAGGTCGGGGTGAACTTCCTTGGACCAAATATGCTTATGCTCCATAAGCCATTTTTGGTGACTGCGATTCTTGATGTTGAAGGAGACGTCTCCTGAAGGGAGCATGCTAACACCTCGAATGGCGACATTTTCCACGTCGACCTTCGCGTCTAGGCAGAGTCTCATTGACCTTTTTGAACAATTGCGCCCCGCGGGAGGTCTTTCAACGTCGTGTTGGCTGGGTTGGAGTGGATAATAATCCGTTTGGGCTTCAATGACGCGACGACCGCCCTCGGAGGGGGGCGAATGGAGGGGCTGAGCCGCTGAGGTACCACTGTCACGATTATCAACTGCAACCGCGGCCACCGGTGACCGCGGCAGAGGTTTTTTGAAATCGCGATGTACAATGGGAGATGACCTAAGATGAGGAGATGACTGCCGTTGGGATGTGTGAGGCAAGAGCCATAAAGTTCTATGTACATCAAGTGTGCCTGCAATACAAATCAGCCTAGACCCTGGGCCCGAGTGTCACGAGGGAATGTTGTCCCGCTTTCTATTATGCCATTCTCTCTCCCTGTGGGAAGCTGATCGAGTCAGGCAACGTGTTGTATCTATCTATCATGATAACAACAACATGAGCAAGCCAGTTATAAAGAGCGCGCGATTTTGCCTTCAAAAGCTGTACAGATTCTTCTGTCCGCTCATCCTATACCATCGCGATTATCAGCAAACAATCCCACCTAATAAGTATTCTTCAGATCTAACAAGGGTCGAAGCTGTAATCGATGCCGTCCGAGTCGAGCACACTTCTCAAACTAGGTAGCCTGCCGCACGGTCTGCCGGGAAGTCAGGAAGGGATTGTGGGCCAAGTATGGGTGATCTATGTGATCTACTTCAGTATTGCGACCCTCAGCGCGATGAGCACTGGCCCGAAGCTGCAGCTGCAAACAGAGATGGTATGCCGATGGGAGTGGATTGAGATGAAGCGGCAGAGTTTCGGAGAGTGCGAAGAATCCGAGATGGTCAATTCCCGTCTGACGGCCCTACTGACGCTCCAATCCATCATCCTCGGCGCCTTTTCCGCCCTCTCCACCGGCCACTGGAGCCGCCGGGTCTCCCTCCGCACCTCCGCCCGCTCAACAGTCCTCCTGCTCGTCTTCCTCGGCACCGCCCTCAACGAACTCATCTTTATCCTCGTCTATCGCCTTCAAGCACCCGTCTTCGTCCTTCTCCTGGGATCCCTGATTGAAGGCATTCTGGGCGGACCGGCCACGTTGAACACATTGTTAGCCATGGCTGCCCTAAAATAACTCCTCTTGAGCTCCAACCCTTTTGTTGTTTTTCTCATGTTTGCTTTCACCTTCAACCCACCATAAATATTTATGTTTAGGCTCACTGGATATCTCCACAACCGTCTCGCCCAACATGAATGCTCGACAGCCACGGGACTTTTGGTTGCGACAGGCACGGCGATGGTAGGCTCGGCGATTGGCCCCTCGCTAGTCAATGGGTTGATCGGCGTTTCCCAGACCCGACTGCTCGCGCCATCCTACGCCCTTCTGGCCTCGTTGCCGGCGTTGGCCTGCGTCACTTACTTCCTCTTGCCACACGACTCATCCCACACAGATCCCATCACCAGCGACTTGCACACTCGGAAATCCTCGCGATTTCTGCGGCCTCTCAATCTCCTCAAACCCTCCGTGTCTGGCAATCATGGCTTGCTGTTACTTGCGATTAGTTATTCAATTCACTGCTTCGTTGCGGGCGCGTCCACAGTCAAGTTGCAGGTGCGATGATACAGAATTGACTGATTGGTCTTACAATACAAGCTCTAACCTTTATATCACTTGTCCCACTTACTCGAAATATAGTACGCAGCTTTCACGTATCATTGGGACACAGTCGCGACAGGATATTACCTGACAATATTGGGAGGGAGTAGAGTGGTTTGTCTGCTCTTAATCGTCCCGGGTATTCTGTACCTATGGAAACGCAAGGTTTTGATCGTCAATGATCAAGGGAGACGCGGGTTGTCAGATCATGAGCAATATTGCAGCCATGGTGGGTACGGATCGATGGCCGATCAGGATTGCGGCTTGGTCTCACATCATCCAAATCCTTCGGCGGTCCAGTTTCACTGCCCGAGCACCAACACCAGCCAGTCCAGTCTCACTCTTTGTCCTTCTGAGGGGGATGGAGAGGCGGATGACGCAGGATGGAAGACCTGGACAACCCATCACGCACTACCTCCCATCTCTCAACAAAGTTATCAAGCCTGTAAGTTCCTCTATTATACCATCAAAAAAAAAAAAAAAAAA
>SMGU01005569.1:0-20983 GCA_004348175.1 Puccinia novopanici
AAAAAAAAAGTAAAAATAAACCCACGGCGGGAAGCAAAAAGAGATAATTTTATGACCACACAAAAAAGAAAAGCAAGCAAGACACAAAAAAGTTAGAGGGAATGATGAACGACAGTATTAAGCATGCCGATATGATTAAGGGGAAGAAGCATCGGAAGAAGGAGGAGGGAGGGGACGCTGATGAGAGAAGGGAGAAGTAGGCGATGGAGTTGAGCGGAGTCTACGGCTGGACTGAATGGCCCCAAGTTTGAACCGAAGATTATCGGGAGGGAAGTCAACCAGTTCAGTGGGATTGGTAGAATGCTGGGTCACGGAGGAGGAGAGTTTGATGGTGGCATGAGAGGCACGAGGGATACGATGGAGGGTGCGTGGAGTAGCAGCAGGAAGGAGGGGTGAGCGGGGTAGCGGGGCGGGTTGTTGACCACGATGTTGATGGCGGCCAGGGAGGTTCTTGACGGTGATGGAACTGCAGTTGGACATAAAGCTACCGCGGTGATGGATCCCTTGTGGATGGGCCACCGGGCCCGTAAGAAGGTCCTCATCCTGCAAGTTAGCCGCGGGGTTCATCTGAATTTCCTTCTCGTTGGTAACAACTGCCTTGTCCCTTGAAACATCATCATCACCACCACCACCGCCATCAAGATATTGCTGCAGCGTGTCTTCCTCATTATCAAGAGCATCTTCTTCCGGTTCAGAAGGACAGGAAGGAAAGGCAATCAAGCCACCAGCAGACTCTTTCAAGTTATCCTTGCATGCCGATTTGGGAGTGGGTTGGGAAGGCTTCCTAGCAGGATGACTGGAGGATGTTAATGGCGATGAGGCGCAAATGATTGAAACCCGACTGGTCGAGTTGGGCGAGGAGAAGAAGCAAGAATCGGTCGAGAGCCTTCGATGGTCTGGATTCTCGGACTGGTCGTTGGCACTGACAAACGATGCGCCATCATCACATGAATAACCATCGCCAGATCGACCATCATCGTCATCGTCATCATGACTATCATCCCCACTATCCATATCCTCGACAATTTCATGGGTGCTGCGAGTAGAAGCCGAAGATAGCTGTGACGCGGCGAGACTGAGATTGAGCTTATCGCCAAAAATACTGGAGCCTGGTAAAAGCAGTGAAACGGCTGAAGATCCCGGGGGACGATTGGATGGACGATTGGAAATCTCATTAGGGTTGTCGGACGAGGCAGATTGAGCCTCTGAGGAACGGGTGTTGGGAACGGGAGAGGAAGAGGCGCTGGGGGTATCGGACTCAAAGTGAATGCCGTTTTGCGGCTTTCTTCGTCCACGTTGGAGGGGGATGACTTTCGAGCCTTGCGAGTCAGTGGACATGCGGGAGAGTACCGATTTTGAAAAGGGCGAGTGGACCTCGTAGCCTTTCAGTTCTTCTTCATCCAATTGACCAGCTGTTCGAAGGGCAGACTCGAGGCGAGTCTGGATACTTCTCATGGTCTCGACCACAGCACTTCGGGAGAGGAGCGTTCGCTCATCATCTTCGGGGTTCTCGCCCAATACGCTCGTATCATCAGAGATCGTCTCGATATCCGATTCCGCAGCCCCAAGGAAGTTGCGGTACCCTCCAGCAGAGCCCAACTGATCAAGAGGACAGTCCGTTCCAAATTCCGACTTTTCATAAGGTTCCAGTTGTGAGGACGATCTACATGGCGATGGGGGTGTGATTCGATCTTGAGCACTCAGACGACGCAAATTTGTGGTGGTAAGTGAGATTTGTCGGTTGTGGTTCATACTGGATCTTCTACCTGACCCAATGAACGATCCTATACGAGGCACGATCTCACCCAACATGATTTCATCCTCTCCCCCAAGAGCAATTGACTTCATTTCCGAGACCTACAGAGAAAAAATACCCCAGGGGGCAAGGTTTTCAGAAACGTACAAGTTGTGAGGAAATAACAGGAGAAAAGATGAAAATACCATAATTTCTTTCTGACGTTGCAATTCCCCTCGAATTTCTTGTGCTTTAGCCAATTCCACTTGTGCAGCCATCCAGGCCTTTTCAGTTTCCAACAACCTGTCCTCCAGTTCAGCTTGTCGACTTTTCTGTTCGGCCACTACGCCAGTCAAAGTACGGTGCTCGCGCCTTTCGTTCTCGAGGCGGGTTTTAAGATCTTGAGATTCAGTTGACAGCATATCTGTAAACTTTTGAAAGTTATCGAGATGGTGTTTCCACTCCATCGACTCCGACATCAGAAATGCCAATCGCCTATTCAATTTCCAGATCTTATTCTCCAGCATGTCTCTCCTATCAACAAACCTGACGGTATGTTTTCGAATGATCTCTTGGACGTGCAACGCCGATGGATCCAAAATCGCTGCTTGTCGATTGGTCTTACGCTTGATGATCTTAGCAATTCCTTTGTTCGGCTATTTTGGGAGAATAGGAGCATGATAAGTCTTTCGACGGTCTGGAAAAAGCAAGGAATGTAACGAGTGTAGGCCTTACAATCTTTGACATCACGTCATCAAATGCGACAACGGTGCGATTTTGACACCAGTTCCATTCAGGAGGAGGAAGTAATTGTTCGGCTTCGGAGGGCTGGTCCCTGATCTCAACAGCACTGAATGGCCGGAACCTACCGCCTGGAAAGGCTTCTTGCAACTCGACTGGAACCGATTTGGGACCAGACAAGCTTCCCAACAAGGTGTACAACTTTTTTTCGATTTTCATTCTGACCTGTCCTTTCGATATCGCATCTGGATGTGGCTTAGGGCACTTGATGGTACTAAGACAAAAGAACGCAATGCCACTTTAATTTTCTGCTGGCCCTCTGAGAGAAGACGAAAAGCGCTTACTCAGTATCGAGATCAACAACCATAATTTCGGGAGAGATGTCGGCAGCGATGTGCCTCAGTTGAGAATTGACACCGAGGATAAAAGGACCAGGGTCCTGAGAAATTGAGAGGCATGGTACATACATAAGCAAAAGGCTAACCAGATATTAAGAACATGGCAAGTGCGACGAACCTCCAAGTAAATCTTGAAGTCTCGGGAATGAACAATGCTTTGACTCAGGCCCACCCAGCCCCGCAGCTCAAGTAAGAGCTTGAAGGACTCGACGGCAATGTTGAGTATAGGCGGGTGATTCGAGAAGAAGACGATGCGACCCATGGGTGATAAGCCAACCTTTTAAAGAAAGGTAATTCCCCAATCAGGAGTTGGATGGCGGTTTAGCGGTAGCACATTAGGCAACTCACTTCATAGATCGAAATGATGTGGGGCATGCTTAAGCACTTGAACAATGGCCACATCGTAAACTGGACGCGCCGGGGTTTAGAAGATTGAGAATTTCACGCCTTAGCTTTATGATTTGCAGTGTGAGAAGAGACTATGACTGACATTGACTTCTTCCAAAGCCTCGTTACTCAGGTCGTTAATTCCAGGCAGCTTGACAATGAATTTAGTGCTTGACTCCTTGGATGAGCCCACAGGGAATTTGATGATGGGGGATGATTTGGGTAATGGACTATTGAGAAAAAGTACAAGGTAAAAGAAGACGGAAGAGAAATGAGCGCGAGGACAGTGAAGAACAAATGATGGAAGACTGACAAGTTAAGCATCCTCAACATTTCCAGAGAATGTTTGTAGATGGAATTGTGATATCTGGCCCAGGAGATCTTAAGATGGTCGACCATCAGGTCGTAGAGAGGGAACTTGGAGATCAAGATCAAGCAATAGGGTAGCCAGAGGGGGGTGGTGACGGACAGTGTATTTTTAGAGTTATCAGATTTAACATTGTTGAGAAGACGGTGAGCAATGTTATCAGAGAGAAGTTCAGTGCCGGTTTCCCACTCAGACTCAGAAAAAAAACCCTCGGCATCCTCTGTGTCAGTACTTCCGACGGCCGAGTGAGCTGAGAGACGGTTTGGGGGGGCGGCGTTGCCGGAGAGTTCGGCGGAAGAGGGGAGGAAACCCATGGGGGAGTTGACGGCCTTCTGGAGCTTGGATCCAAGTTTGCGACCGGCGGCAGCTGCCTTAATCGCCCGAGCGACGGCAGCCGACTTGGCTTTGGAACCTTCCTCCAGCGTCTTACGGATCGCCTCCGCTCTGGATCGATCGGAATGAGACCAGACCTGCAGACATGCGGCATAGTAGGTCGTCTCGGCTGGCTGACGGCTGGGGTGGCCGTTTGATGAGGCCAGGCAAAGGTCCCATTGGTGAGAGGTATCATGTGGATCGCCCGATGAGCCGTAGGTAGTGAAGGAGAAGCAATGGGTGGTACTTGGGGGTTGAAGGGTGGATGCTATTACTTCTACCTCCCGAGCGAAAGCCAGCTTGACTGCCTTGCTTCGGATCCTGGATAATTCATCCTTGCTGATTGTTTCCGGAGGACCCTCAACCTTATTGGAGGTTTCGATATCCGTAGATGATGGGGGGATCTCCTGACCAGAAATGGTGGTGCCCAAGACCTCTGGTCTCCAGAAACGTGGTACCGCATCAGGGAGATGGGAGGGCAGGTAATCGGGTTGGGCAAGTGTCCAGCATTGTGGGTTCTTGGGCAGGCCGCATACCATGTAAAGGGTGGCCAAGGTATCGGGTTCCTTGGGTGGTGAGGAGCGACTGTCCAACAGAGATCTAGACGAATTGATGTCTGAGGGACGCGAAAACTTGGGGAGTATGGCGGGGATGCTATCGAAGCTTGCAGCATTGAGCCTGTCGCTAGGGCGCGCCTTCTTCTTGGATTTGGAAGTGCGTACGGTACTTTGCTTGGAGCCTACGGAGGAGCACTTTTTGATTCTCAAATGAGCTGGGGAGAGGGCGGCTGTCACGAGACGCGTCGAACGCGCTTAGTCAGCCAGGGATGCCAAATTTGTGCAAGATTATTATTGATAGTATAGCTCACAATGATTGGAAGTAAGAGGTGAGGATGGTAGTGAGGGTAGGGGCATTGAATAGGTAGGACTATTCAATTTGCACACATCGAGTAGCTTGGGAGAGGGACGGTTGATGTCGAGAGTGCTGGCATCGGAAGCGGGGATTGGAGGAGCCCTGGATGGATGATAATTGCGATGGTCTTGTAGGTGTAAGGAAGACTGGAAAGCGGAATTGGATTCGGGCAGGGCGAGACGGAGTGCGAGTTGCTGGAAATGGGTGCTTTTGCTGTTGGGGGTGAATGGTAGGGGGAAACATGAGATTGTGGTGTCAGGTGTTTGTGGGGAAGTGGTGGTTGCGGTAGAGGAATGGGAGTCGATGGAGAGGAGAGAGCGTCCTTGAAGTGAGCCAGGGCTGTGAGACTGCTTGACGTTGGAGGCAAAGGAAGAGAAGGAGGAAGAAGTTGAGAATGTTGAAGAGGGGGGGGATTCAGTTGGCTGGTTAAATAGTGAAGGGCCAGTGGTGGAGGCTGGTGATCTGATAGTGTTTGCCTGACTGTTGAAAGAGTGTTTCTTCATTTTGGAAGATTTAACTGGCTTACAAAGAGGAGACGATGGAAGGGGGGAAACACACCGCCCGCCGCAGGTAGAGACACCCGTTGGCTTATAAACAACCGTCCTCCTAATCTATTACATATTTCACAGTCACTCGGAAGCTTCAAGACTCATGAAGAGGCTACCGCGACTCTGGGATTAGGAAAGTCAATGCACCACTTACATAACACATACATAAGAGTGTGATCAAACACGTCATTCCATTCTCAGCGTGCCATCAAGTCAGTACATACTCTGATCTCTCTATTATGCACACCCACCGCCATCCCTCGACCGATGACAGCGCGCGGTATAATCATCAATGGCTTGAGGGGTTTCTTCCTTTAACCTTATAATAATACATACATACCAACTCGAGTCTATTCTTCCATTTCAAAGTCTCTGCAACCAGCTGATGAGACAACAACACGAGCATCCCTTGTATTTCAGTAGATACATGGTCGATACAGTCTCAACCCACGTAGCACTCCATGCACCATCTTGCGGTGGATTGATGCAATTGGAAATATATATGTGTGTCTCGGCCAACCAAATGATGACCTCCATGATCACAACTGGCGAAGGGTGCCGGAGCCATCCTGGATAAATATTAGAGCCAGGTGGGTTTTCTGGATACATGAGCCAATCCATCACAACAAAGACAAGCAAGATGCTTCCTCAAATCATCATCACATCCCCAAGGACTGAGTTGAAAAGCTAGCTTCTTACATCAGCACCCCCTGTCAAACCCAAAACTTAATTGAACAAACCTACACCAGTGATGCTTTTTGGTCAACTGTTGCCTTGTTGTGTAAGTATGTCAGTTAATTTGGTCAGAATTTGTGTATTTGAAATTGGTTACAATGGAATAGCAATTGATGATGAACTTACCACAATCTCCACATGATTGCTTGTGTAGCATATCCCAAGTCTATTACTGAGAAGCATTACCATGATAATGATCATCTTTCACTAAACTAGTATGGTTTGGATATGACACTTCCCTGTATTTCCCACCAGGTCATGGAGTAGCTTTCAGGGAAGTGCCCAGGAAGATTCCCTACTATATCATTATGGGTTGTGAAATCCTTTGGATCCAAAATCCTACTTCAAAGAGCATCTGCATTGGGTGCTAAATTTTGATTCAAATAAGAATGTGATCTCTTAAAGAAGAGTGTGACTGATGAAGACACTGAGTTATTAAGGTATGATTGTGCATGGCAATCCCAGACTGGTGACCTGTGAGAGTCCAGTTGATATTTTATGAGGTGTGAAGAAAACTGATGAGCCATGCTAAGCAATGCTACTTCATTTCCTAGTAATCTCATGGGAGACAACCAGAGAAAGAAAGCAAGGCTTTCAAAATATCATTTAAATCTATAAAATTATGAGCTGGTCAATTTTTGGTTGAGGAAATTATCAAACAAGTGACAGGTGCTGCAGTAGTTCAAAAACATCTACTATGTCCCAGCATGCAGGCATGAGTTTGAAAACAATAACTGAGACAGATATTCATCCCAAAGGGGGGATTATATTAGTTTTAAATTTTTGAGATAAATTAAAGCAGTGAATGATGAAACTAATGAGGGAAGTGGTTCATAATTCCTTCCACAGATATTTAAAAAATATTATTCAACTCTGAGTGAGCAGATAAGCCAAAAATATGCTTTCCTAATGCCTTGGCTCTCTCAACTAGTGGGTTTTTCACTTTTTTTGTCCTTCTTGGCTCTAATTTCCTGCCATTTCAGAAAATTATTGGACTTGTTGGGTGTGATAAGCTTTTGATTTGGCTTACCACACCATACACTGCAAAAAAAACTCAGTCAACTGCCTGCAGTTGACATGCAGCATGCTCCAGCCAAGCTGCCATCCAAACTCCCCCTGTCTGCATATGTAGATTTGTTGGCACAGTCACTGTGCAGCATGCACAGTGACTGTGCATCAAAGCTTGGTTGAACCACTCTTGGAGAAAGGTTTGAGTAACACCACAAGCTTCCTTGGAGTTTCTGCATGTCAACTGCAGGTGGTTGAGCCAGTTTTTTCTGCAGTGATAATGATACAAACACAAGGGGAATTTCAAAGGAAATTTTACATCAATTTCAAAGAAGATTTCCCTGGTTCAAAATCTGGCTCAACTTCTAGAAGCAATGAAAATTTGGGATTCTCTGATTTAACATTGGTTTTAAATTAATTTTACTTCAGAAAAGAAAATATTGTGTATTCTCTATGAAAAGAAACATTGCACTGCAAAAAAAAACTTGCTAAAATGCCTGCAGTTGACATGCAGAAAGCCCAAGGAAACTTCTGGTTTTACTCCAACCTTTCTAAAAGAATGATCCAACCAAGCTTCAATGCACATTTACTGTTCCAAAAATCTACATATGAAAATAGATGGAGTTTGGATCACAGCTTGGCTGGAGCATGCTGTATGTCAACTAGTGTAGGCAGTTGAGAAAGTTTTTTTTTTTTCCAGTTTTGAATGTGAATTTAAGTGTGGCTGGAATAAAGTCTATGTGCAAAGTTTGTAAGAGTAAAACCAAGGTTAAATTTACTGTATTTCATCATTAAGGAATATTTTCTTGAAGTGATAGTAGGAATTTTCAGCCTACAGTGAAGCAACAGACTGCATAAGAATGAGTTTAAATCATCAATTAAAAGTTGGGTTCACTCATACTCTACTTCATTTCTCAGCCTGATTTACTGGTATTTTTAATATTCACCAGGGGAAAATTTCTGGCAATTTAATGGAAGTTGCCATAAAAAGTACAAAGGGTCCCTCTGTAATATTTATGGCACTTGCTATACAAGTGCCTAAAATTTTACCCTTGAAATTTAAAAAATGGAAAGAAAATATTTGTAATTATATATGGGGAAGTTTCTTCTTTATCAGCTTCCTTTAACCAAATCATTTGTCCTCTTATGACAGTAAGTGGTCTAGGAAATTTCCTGATATTTTGGTACTGGATGTGAGCCGGCCAGTCACCAGAGATTATTCAGAGGCATTGTTCAACATGTGCATTTACTTATTTGTTAACCATAACCATGAATTTTGTTTTCTTTGGTAGGAGTAATATTCCAGATGGGGTTTGCATAGTTTTTAAAAGCTTGATGAAATGAACTACAAATGAGGAATGTTCAACTTTTTCTATAAAAAAAATCACTTTGAAGACATGGGGAAATTGCTAGGGAATTTCGAGGAATAGTTGTGGTATATCCCATGTTGAAAATAATTTCAGGTACTGCAAATCAATTAGTGGGCATTTCCCAATTTGTGCAGCTGGGTGTAAACTAGTTTGGAAATGAAAATTTTCTGAGGGAATTTTTAACAGGAGTGAATGAGGGGATTTTAAACAGGAGTGTGCCACATGTTTTCAGGAAACCCTGCCTGTCCCCACAAACATTATCAAGAAAAAAATAAGACCTTGGGAAACCCATAATACCTACTGAGTTGTTTATCCCTTTTTTATGGGAAATTTTGGCTGGTGAGCCAAGCCTTACCTAAGAACACTTTCCCAGAAAAATTTCCTGGGATTTCAAATTTCTAAATTCCAAGAAATAGTACACAAGAGGGGGGTGATGTTTATAATTAATTCTCATATATTCATCAAGAGCACTGGTCTTCAACCCAACAACACAAATCATGCACTTGCTCTTTGCTTTTAATTCATACACAAGATGCTCATCCCTGAGACAGAATATTTCTCACTGATTTCTCAAGAAATTTCTAGACAGAACAGAAATTCCCAGGTAAAAAAGATGTTGGAAGAGCTGTTAATTTGGGTCTTCCATGTTTCCTGATAGGTAATTTCAGTCCAACTATCAAGGAAAAGTTTTGGAACCCCTGAGGACAAAGAAGGGGCCATTTTGGTAAAAATGCTTCACAATCAATCTGGAATTTCAGGAGGTGTTACTGAAGTTGAGTTGACAACTAATACAACAATATTTTCCTAGTGAACAGAGTGCAGCCCATTCAGAAGATGATTTGGCATTTCACTAGAATTTTTCTTGCTAATTCTTTCTCCCAGTTTGGTGGATTTAAACCCTTTTGATATTCTGTCAGCTCTGTGTATGAAACTTTGGTACTGTCAACAGACAAACAAGTACTATCACTGTGCTGAAAGACTGTTAAAGGCAGAAATCACTCTCTGCCACCCTCCTTTATGGATAATTAAGGGTTAAGTCTACACTCCTGAAACACCAAATACTATAATAAGAGTATAAGGCAGGAGAAAACCTCTTCTACACCAAACACTTGATATACAGAGGTATTTGGAGGAGGTGATACCAGATGGTATGCTTGGATTTGAGATATGGATGAGAAGCAGTTGGCAAGCACTTGGGCAGGTTGACTCAGCCAGAGGTGGTGGTCTTGCAGCAACTACTTTATAAGGAACAAAGGGCAGGCTTAAATGGGGATATCTAAGGGATCTGACCAATATTCCAGTAAGGTGAAATAATAAAAGGGTGGTAAGAATAACACTACTCTTGAAGTAGGAGGAGAATATTCACTAGGGTACTTATTGTAAACTGGTGGGTGAATATGCTGAGGATTTCAAGGCCAAAGAAAGCCTCTTTTATATTCTAGAGGTCCCATGAAGGAGCTACTAGAGGATTCTACTGTATTTCACCATTCTCACATCAAATGATGCCATAATGGTGTCATCTATTCATTTGGTGTGCATCAATTCATTCTATGTCCCCATGTCATCATGCTGCATTGTATAGTCAACTACAACATGTGACTTTCTTCTTTTAATAGAATGAATTGGGATGGATTTCCATTCACTTGTCAAAGTGTGGGAATCCCTTTTATACTATAAGTTGCAGGACTATTGTAACTTTATAGTATACTTCTCAGCTTCTTCTCTCACAAGGTTTGAACTATGTAAAAACCTTGCATGTACCTGACTAAGCTTTTCTGGGTACATAATATAAGTCTTTAATTATTTATGGTGCATAGTCCACAGCACTAATTATTTTCTTGAGGTACTTTGAGAATTTCCAAAGTACTAGAAGGAGTAGGAATTTAGGGTTAGGCCCAGTGGGTGACCCTAGTTAAAATTACATGAAAATTCCAATTATGAAATAATATTACAGGATTTCTCAATAATAAAGAATATATTAACCATTCTGCAGACTTTTGGATACTCTGGAGTATCTCTAAGGCTGACATATTCCTTGAAAATTAGGTACTGGAGGCTGGAAGGCATTTAAATTTATGTAAGAGTGCTCAAGATAGACACCCTCCAGGTTGAATTTTAGCAGGAAAAAATCCTCTGGTGCCAAGGAACTGGATTAAGGCCACCTTGAGCCTAATTTTTCAATTCTGAAGACCCCAGTTCCTTGATTTCATGCTGAGGTCTTAGTTTTAAGTCCCATAATACCCTTTGATTTTGAAACTCCTACTGTCAGCCTTAGAGATACTCCAGAGTATCCAAAAGCCTGCATATCTGTAATAATAGTATTTTATCTCATTTAATAATGATAAATCCTTGAATATTATTTAGAAATGGATTTCTCATGTAATTTTACCTAGGGTTACCCACTGGGCCTACCCAAAATTCCTACTCCTTCTGGTACCTTGTCACAACTCAAAGTACTATAAGAAGTAGTAAATATTAATCATTGCTGTGGACTGTGCAGTAAATATGTACATAACTTAGCTACATATAATATGTACACAAAAATAATGTAATATGTACATAAAGAAGAAATGAATACAGTTCAAATCTTATTTAAACAATGAGAGAGGAGATTTAGCTGGATTTCAATTATAATACAATCCCAATTGTATACAAGTAGATTGTAGTACAATTTCAATAGTAATATAATTGAGATTAGAGCAACCTGAGAAAGTTCCACATAAACAGTCTGTGAGAACTTATTCCAATTCATGCTATTCAATTAGTTGACACTGTAAGATTTGAGGTCTAAGACTCTATTGCAGCGATCAACTAAATGCTAATAGTAGTAAAACAACTGAAATAGAGGAAATAAAATAAGAAGGTTAAAATCATGAAAATAAAGATAAAGATCAATGAAATAGAAAATACCTTCTTATAATCAGAAATCTAGCAATGACTCGAATGGCCGTTAGAAATATTAATGGAGAAGAAAGACAACAACAAGCCTGAAGAAAAAAGAATTAACGGGTCAATAACTTGAAACGGATTAAGAGAGTGACTGAGGTGAGAATGAAACTTGGTGACGGCGTGTACCTCCACTTGAGTTGAATTCGGGCTCCTCCTGAATTTCTACCGTTTAGATCGAGCGTTGAGGGCGATTTCTGAACTGCAGTTTAGGTCGTAGCGATCAGTGAATTAAGGTTCAATTAAGCTGATTTGGTGGGGAGCAATGAGAATTACTAAATCTTCTGGTTGAATTCAATTTTGCGGTCGTCTTGAATGGTTGGGAATTTAATATTGAATAACTTGACTTTGCATATGGTTGTGATGAATCATTCTCGACAGACACATGATGTTATTGGTTATAACAATGCATCATGATGCATGGGGCATAGAATGATTGAAGCACTCAAATGACTATAATGGTACAAGATGACACCATTATGGTATCATTTGACGTGAGAATGGTGCAATACACCTTAAGTCCTTTCCTGTAGCTTCCTGGGAGACTTTTAGAATATAAAGGTGGCCTTCTTTGGCCTTGAGATGGACCCTCAGTGATTCACCCTAGCATAACATAGTAAGTGCAGTGAATACCCTCCTCCTACTTTTAGAGTAGTGTTCCATCTCCCCATCACCCTACTTTTTACCACTGGAACATTAGTTAGTCTTATTAATCCCCATTTAAAAAGCTTTCTTTTGATCCTTAAAAGTAGTTGCTGCAAGACTACCACCTCTGACAAGCAGCCAATCAGCTCAAGTGCTTGCCAGCTACTTTAACAACTCTGTTGTTATTTTGATATAAGCACAGATCAGCTGTCACCTCTGTCTTCTTCTCTTGTATATCAAGAAAGTTGATCTTAAAGAGGTATCTCCTACCTTAAGCCATCCTTGATTGGGCCACAAGGGGAAATTAGTTTAACTAGAGTAGCAATACACTAGGTAGATTGAGAGTAATCTCTTCTTTTGATAATTTCAGCACAGTGCTAGTACTAGGCATATCCATTGGATCCCCTAGTTTCATACACATAGCTGACACCTACACCAGGAAAACAATTACACTGAATACAAATTGGTTGACGTGAAGTAAGTTTGATTGCAACTCTATTTAGAAACCATACTATATAAGTATGCATGGTATGTATTTATCTCACAGGTTCACATCATGCATTTTTGGTCATCTCATGCTTGCTCAGCCATGCACATTCCCTCTTGAGCATACTTAGAGCATCTCCACCGGGGAGCTAAATTGCGGATGTAAACAAGATTTAGCTCCCCAACCCACATTTAGCTCCTCCACCGGGAGTGCTATGTGCGCATCTAAACTAGAAAAAGCGCTCCAGGGATGTACATCAATGCTACATCTACAACCATATACCTCACCATACATATCACACGCAAATTTTGTGAAACTCGAGAATAATCTACCCACCACTAGACCCTTTCACACTCCCAAGGTGCTATATTAGCTCCTTGCGGTGTGGAATGGCTATAGCTGGCGGAGCTAAAAGTGTGCCGCAGTCAGTTGCCTCGGGATTTTGAAATCTCAAATACCTGCGCCCGGTGGAGATGGTCTTAGACATCTGCTATGACTATGGTTGTTTACCAGCTGGCCTTTGAACATCTGATAACCTACCCTTGAGCCTTCTGTTTTTCAGTAAGATGGTTAATGGAATTAAAGTTTTCACCCCTTTGAACCACTCTCTTCTCTGTCATTAGGTTTTATCTAATCCTATCTTCCATCTCAATCCCTGTGCCACTTTTCAGAAATCTCCCACAATATCATGAATTTCATGTCCTCTTTCATACAAGTGCCTGATGCACAGTGCCCGGACAGGAGTTAAGGGTGCAACACTTTTCATTCCACAAGTTCAACCACCACAGTTAAAATCACAATTTCTGCTGAATCAATCCAAAAAGATTTTCAAATAATGATTATTAAGAAAGATTTTGGAAAAAATAAAAAAATAAAATTTGTGAATTTTTCAACTTTTTGCTGATTTTAAAAAATGCTTAATATGCATTTGAAGCACCTAGAAAAATCAGAGAGTAAAGCCTGGAATGTGATAAGAATTATAATAAATGAAATATTGTTGAACCAAAATAGCAAAGAAAATTTAGTGGCCATAGAAACACACCTGAAAATTGAATTAGATCTTATTTCAGTGCAAAATATATTTTAATTCCAATTTTTGGCCTTATTTGACTGGTCACTAAAGTTTCCATACTATTTTGGTTCAAAAAGTTTTCATTTATTATCATTCTTATCACATTCCAGGCTGCACTCTCTGATTTTTCTAGTTTCTTCAAATGCATATTAAGCACTTTGGAAAATCAGCAAGAAAATGAAAAAATTTACAAATTTCATTTTTTTATTTTTTCCAAAATATTTCTTCATAATCATTATTTGAAATTTTTTTGGATTGATTCACCAGAAATTGTAATTGTAACTGTGGTGGTTGAACTTGTGGAATGAAAAGTTTTGTACCCCTAACTCCTGTCCGGGCACTGTACACATCTCAATATTTAGTAATTTTAATTAAATCCAGCTCTTGTATGGTTCCTCAAATCACAATGGTTCCTTTTTTCAGAGATTTTAGCACAAAGGCGACCACATTCAAAATTTTCTAGTCATTGGAAAGGGAAGCTACAAGCAGAGGTTGATAGGCAAGATCAGATACAAAGAGTAACACATATAGGAAAAAGGGGTAACATGTTTGTCTTAAATAGATGAAGTATCATGGCCATCACTTTCAGGATATTTTTTCAACTAGCAAGGAAGGGGAAAGTCACTCATAAAAGCACATTCAGCCATATATATATTATCAACACTCCACCAGATCGCTTATAAATTATTCCAGAAGCCTTATAATGTGTTCTGGCCACTGGATTATTCCTCCACAATCATCCAAACAGACTATTTTCTTCCCTGAATCACAACTCTAGTGACTTATACAAGTCTTGAAGTGCATCTGAACTACAAATCCAGTTGTTAGTTGCATTCCAACCCTTGTAAAGGCCCTCCTCCACATAAGGATTAATTAATTACACCTTGGAACTTATTAACTGACTGTCTCAGCAGGAAGAATCTCAAACTTCAGTGGATTTCCTCCCTATCAGGTTGAAAAGAGTTCTGCAAGATTTACATACTTGGAGCCAATAAATTATTTATTCTTATTAATTTCAGGAATTAACCAATAAACTTACCAAAATACCACAAAATCAACACTTACAGCACAACAAGTGCTCATAAATCACTTGGTTAGTAGCATAGAGGCTGAAAATTCATAGTGTTCAATCCAATCTTGAGGGTGTCAAGAATGGACAAGGAGGAAATTACACTGTGATTGGATTAGTTTTGGATCCATTGGGGCTTAGCAATCATAATTAGGAATCTGTAGCTGCATAACTCAAAGGATTATCTTGGAAGACTGTACAACAAAGTAAGAAGGACTTAAAGAAATTTGGAAAAATGTCAGGGGAAGCATTTTTAATATTTTTGATAAAAATAAATAAAGCAGACCATTATTCTGAGAAGTACCTATAGCTTCACTCAATGGGGATTAAGTGTCAAAAGTGCCAAAGAAGTGAGCTATCTGAGTTGGGGCTTAAGTACCAACTAGAGGAACAAAGTGGTAAAGACTGATGAGACTTATTCAGTCTAGTAAAGGTGCTTTAATAGCAACAGTGGGCCGCTACGCTACACTACGCTACATGGCCGATAACCGTTAGCGTAATGTTTTTTTTTTCTCTTCCAAATTTGTGTAGCGTTAGTTGAGATATTCATCTGCTACACTAACAGTTAGCGTAGCGGAAAATTTTCCTTGAAATTTTTCTGTAGCGTTAGTTGAGAATATTTTCTGCTACACTAACAGTTAGCGTAGCTTTTCTTGAACTAACAGAATTTTGAAGAATTTGTAGCGTAGCTTTTTCCGAGCTAACAGACAGCATAGCGTAGCTTAAGGGAACTACGCTACGCTGGGCTACAGAACTAACAAATAGCTAAAAACTAAATGCTAGGATCAAAAGTGGGCCACTACTCTACACCAACTCACTGAAACAAACACATGACAAAGATTTTTGTGATAAAAGATAAATCCATTTTCAAAATCAAAAAATCAAATAGATTATTAACATCAAACAATCTAATGGAGTTCAAATTAGAATTTGAAAATCAATCAGATTCAAACATTTAAGATTCTCATTACCTTTCCTAGGCGACCCCCAGTACTTCAGAATTGAGAAGTCTTTTGGAAATGCAAACAATCAAATTGAGTTCAAAGTAGAGGTTGAAGATCAATCAGATTCAGACTTTTAAGACTCTCAAAACCTTTCCTGGGCACCTAACTGACCCCCAGTACTCCAGAATTGAGAACTCCTTCAGACATGAAAACGATCAAATTGATTTCAAAGTAGAACTTGAAGATCAATCAGATTCAGACTTGTAAGACTCTCAATACCTTTCCTGGGCACCTAACTGACCCCAGTAAAACTGACCCCAGTACTCTGGAATTGAGTAGTCTGTTAGAAATGAAAAAGAATGAGTGAGTGAAAGACAAACAATGAATGAGTTTTAAATAAAATGTGATGAAAGAGAATGAATGAGCTTAATAATTTAAACAATTGATGTATTAAGACATTTAGTCATGGTTGATGTTGCTATTCAAGGTTTTTATTCTCATATGGTAGAGCAAGAGTCAAAATTTGATCTGTCTGAGGTCAAATGTGATCCACTGGGTACAATTAGATCCAGGCAGAACGATCATGCCAATTGAGCCCTGTGGACCACACCTCACCTCAGGAAGCTCAAATTATGATTCAAGATATACTAATAGAACCAATTATGACCACATATCTAAGTTTTTTTACTACACTACAACTACAAAAAAAAAGTAAAAAAAAAAAAAAAGCAAAGAAATTAAAAAAAAAAAATTATTATTTTTTTTTAAAAAAAGTATAAAAAAAAAAAAAGTGAACGTCCACTTTATTTTGATATTTTGACTGACTTGTTTTTCCTTGGTTGGCTTAGTGCTAGTCAAACTCATGCTACAGACCAGTTCCATTTCCAAAATCAATGTCATAATCATTAGCATAGCTCATACAGCCACCTTGCAGCTGAAGCTATGCTAACATGTAGCTTTAGCGTAGCTGAAGCTATGCTAACATGTAGCGTTAGCGTAGCTGAAGCTACACTAACCTGTAGCGTAGCTGATTCAAAAGCTACGCTACTTGTTAGCGTAGCTTTTTTGACAACTAACACCGCTACAACACCGCTAACGGGAAATCTGGTTAGCGTTAGTTGTACTTTGGGAGCACAACTAACGCTACGCTAAAGCTACAATTGCTTTTTTTCAAAATCCTGTAGCGTTAGTTGTCAAAAATTAGCGCTAACGGTAGCTTTAAGGTAGCATAGCTTAATAAGCTAATACTATGCTACGCTAACGCTACAGGTAGCGTAGCTGGCCCACCATTGTTAATAGACTATTCACAAATGGCTGAAATGTGGGACCAAAAACACATTCATTATGAATAAAAGTAATGTGAATAAAAGATAGTTAAAGAGATGTGACTCCTAATATGGGCAGGATCACAGAGTTTCCACATGACTCAGCTGCAGTGCTGAATTACCAGCTCAGTCTGAGTATGTACATATACATACTGTAATATCCAGGTAAAAAGGATTTGATGTTGCCAAGAATATTGAGAATAAATGGAGTAAAGCCAGGATTTTCTTCACATAACTTGAAATGTATTCATCACAAGTTTTTCCTGGTACCTACAATCTGGTTCCTACAATAGCAAGACTCAAAGCAAAATTTTATGGGCAGGCAAGGCCTGAAGCAATTCCTCTTCCCCCTGCCATTTGTTTTACTTTGAGCCCCCAATCTTTCAGAAAACCTCAGTTTCCACCCATCATACCTCCCAATTTACCATCAAGCAATGGCCTCATCCTCAAGCCCCAATTATCCAAGTAATCCAAATCCTTGACTATTTATGGAAATGTCTACTATCTCACATAACCAAAGCAGCTTTTGAGGCTAAATTTGACAGCAGTGAAAATGGTTCCTTGAGAAGCAATAACATTGAAATTTCTGAGCTGATGATGGCTCTCATATCCATCAAGAAGAAGCAATACTGAGCTGTTAGAGATTGATTTCTTGGTACTAGCCTTTTGCATCTCAATGATGAATCCCATTGTGTTTCATGACTTTGTTGATCTCTGATCACAACAATTCCTTTGTTTTTCCATCTTTGAGATTCCCCCTCCATCTTTGGTAGTTGGAGTTTGAGGTGAGCCAATCAAGAAGAATCTCCATGCTACTGCTACTGCTGTCAAAACTGTTATAATTCTATGGAATGGTTTTTTCTTTTCTTTGGGGCAGGGGTGGGGCAGGGCTGGTAGAAGTGGGTGTGGTCATTGTGTTGTTCAGACAAGGTGAGGTGAGATGAGTGGATGTGGGATGAGATTGAGGCAAGATGACCAACTTTGCCTGCTGTGTCAAGACTTCATGGCAACATTTTTAGCATTACCAACACTTGCCTAAAATCAGGTAAGCTGCTCCACATAAATTTTCTTGCTTTGGGGCTTGCATGGGTGGGGTTTCAACTTGAAAACTCCTAATAGTGTCCAGGGACAGTCTTGAAAATCTGTCTTCAGGACACCATCCATGGTGTCTTGGTGTCAACCAGACTGGCATCCTGGGGATGGAATGTCAAAATGGTCCCCAATCAGTCTCTTCTCAAGCCAGTATGGGGACAGTTCTCTGCCTGGAAGAACATGATGGTCAGAAGATCATCCTCAGGATGGCCCTGAGAACAACCCTCCAAGTCCCAGGCCATGGTGTAGAACCTCCCTAGACTTCTTCCAGTCAGCTCATAATAAAAAAATGTATTCATACTTTCATCACTGAGCCCTGGTTTTGGGATCAAAGGAGCTTGAAAAACCATATAATAATATCTTCCTGTGAATTGGAACACAGGTTAGGACTGTTATACAAGACTGACATAATCACATTGCCCCTATGTTAAATACACAAACCAATGTACTCATTCAAAAGTCAAAAGTATACCTAATGATTCTCTGCATGGGGAAGCTGTCAATATAAGAGCTGGGATACACTCCACACTAAATCATGTTTAGATCCTGCAGGTGGATTCAACTTAGTCTCCAGCCTGCCAGATTTCTGGTCTCATTTTCCACATGCAGTCTTTTCCTTTCAGCCTCATCCCATTTCTCAAAATACATAAATAGTTACTTATTGTCCAGATCTTTTCTATGCCAATCTATCTTGGCTATCCTGCTCTGCTAGTAGTCTTGTATTATCCTGTCCCACTTTTGTGAAAACCTGCCCCCGTTGTTCACCTCAGCTGCTTCCCTTTAGTCCAGCATATCCTGCAGGAGTCTAGTGTTTTGAGCCCCTGATGAAAGTCTCCCCGCAGTTTCCCAGCCTCTCATCTCGCAGCTTCACAGCAAAGCTTAATTGTAAGCCCCCTTCGGCTTGTATTTAAGGGTCTCCGACCTTGAACGCAATCTAGAAGATCAACATCTCGACATTGAACCCCATCGATATCGAAAACTAGTCCACCGCAACATCGGACGAAATCATTCTTCTTCACCCATATTTCCGACCATCCAACGTACCACCTTCAGCCACCCCCATCCAACAGGAAGTTCTATCGATGGGACTGAAACACCGAGAGTTTCTGTCTGGTTCACGAATCTTTGGATGCAGTACTTGTCGCACTCATCTGGCCACCATTGATCACATGATATCCGGTAAGTCAATAGCTTTCTCAAAGATCTCTTGTATTCCTTCTCTCTCTCCATGTCTAAGCAGAGAAGGAGCGAGAGAGAGAGAGAGAGAGGGATTACTGGCCTGTAGTCCCGATTACAAAAACTGCTTGACTCGTTCGCCGATTAATCTAGCAATTCAATGGGCAACACGGACGGGCTTATCTTTTTACAACAGCAGTGAACATCAGTCTTGGGGATGCGGAGGACCGGCCGATGACCACGGGACTGCACACGGTCCGGACATATTCTGTGCCAAATGCGAGACCACTTTAGGCTGGAAGTACGAACGGCCTACGAGCAGAACCAGAAGTACAAGGAGGGTAAAGTTATCCTCGAAAAGGCCCTCTTGGTGGATGTCGTCTGAAACGAACCTCCCTTCACCGCCTCTGAGTCTCCAATTAGCCTGTACTGTTATTGTCTTTTTATTGGTCAGTCGTATCGTTCCTCAGCTGATTCACACTTCGGAGACTCAAACCGATCGACGGAGCTTTTGAGCTGACAAAATTCCATTTCGGACCTCACCATCTTGAAAGTAGTATGATTACGCTCTCAGTCGATGATACATTGTTCACTAGCGTATTGGATTAAGGCACATCATCACATTTTATATATCTGATGGGCTTTCTGACTGACCGTTTTTTATGTTTGGAAAAACATCCGGTTACATTCCAGTATTTCCCTTTCTTACCGTCATTCACCAACTAACTTGAAAATTGAATGGAATGAAAATGAAACACAACTTACTCAGTTGAAACCTGATAAATCATTTTGCTCATGGTGCGAACTCGCCTGGAGTGCCTTATGCGCCCATAGCTCATGTTTCGTCTTCACGGATGGTTTGCGTTTGCTGGACATCTGAGCACTTTTCATATCATGGATCGTCGGCGCGCTTTCTCCAAGGAGGGGTTTAGTTCATGCATGATTTGTGATCTTGAGAATTTTTTGGTTGGTCGAATGACCGGAGACGCACAGATGAGATTGAAGCTGAAGTTTCATTTCGAGGTTGTTACCCGTCATCTACGAATCACCAGAAATACACATGCAATTTCAATTGTCCTTTTCTCATAAGATACTCACGGCCAAGCGAGTTGAGATGTCTTGGGTGTCGTGCCAATCTTGTTTGCTGGCGCAAGCCCTAACTTAACAAAGTCCCTCCCTGTGCGGTCTTTGTTGGCGCTGTAGACGGATTTGCGCCCGACCGCAGGGAGGGACTTACTCCCTAAGTCCCCCTCTCGCGGTAGAGGATCTCGGGAAATATGGGGATTTTTGGAAGCCCTGTAGCTCCGGCAGTTTACCAGCTACAGGAGTTTCATCAGAGAACGAAAGATGCGCTTGCATCTCTTCCTTCTCCTGCCGCCAATTTCTTGAGGATGTCTTTCGTCCCTCTCAATGTTACAAGATTTGAAAAAAGATGAAAAGGAAAAGCCCGAATGAAAAATAAAGATTAAAAATTCAGGTGAGTGGGCCCGTGCGCCGTGGTGGATTTGATTTTCTGAGAAAATAAACCAAAAAAAAGGTTGGTCGTGAAGATGATGATGGCTCTAAAAATCATCAAGAGGAAACTTGATTTTATTTCCTTTACATTGGATGGACAGTGTGATGGCTCAAACTGTGAAAATCAAAAACGAAGTTT
>SMGU01005574.1:0-39175 GCA_004348175.1 Puccinia novopanici
AAATAAATAAATAAAAAATAAAAATAAATAAATAAATAATAAATAATAAATAAAAAATAAATAATAAATAAAAAATAATTAAAATAAAATAAAATAAAAATGTGGGGAAGAGGAATTGTGGAACCTCCAAGGGTTTCCCATTTTTTTTTTGTTGGGGCTTGTATTGCATGAAATATATTTTATTCAAATATTTGTGATTTTTGGACTCCACTAGGAGTTTTAGTGCGACGACTCCCATGCCATTGAGAGTAATTAGATCAACGACTCCCAATTTCGACGTCCACAGCGTCCTGGGAGTCGTTCTACTAAACATTGGGAGTCGTTTTCCCAAGGCTCTAAATAAACTATGTGAAATATTTATTTTTCTTGAGAATTTGGTGGAAGTTTACCTCAATGTCTACATAGACCCTGTTTTTGTACTACCAGCCAGATTTTCCACCTGTCACAAGCAAATTTACTGCAAAGAAGAGTCCATGAAAGGTGAGATTGTGACATGAGGAACACAAGATCTGTAAATTTACCAGGGGGATTGTATCAATCTGTATTGACTCATAATTTGCAAATGATTTGCATAACATGTATAAAAGAAATACAGTAATTTAACATAACAACATAAAGGTAAAATTTGGTGTGGACTTGTCAAGAACTCCCTTCCACCATCTTCTGCCAGCATAGGTTCAATTAATGGGCAATGGCTTTGTTTTGAAAGAGAAAAAAAAGGACTGAATTAGAATGTAATAATATATTTACAAACTTACTTACAGTATTTGGTGTGTTTCCAGTTCTGCCATAGGAGAGCCAGATGTGCAGGGGCTCATATGCAGAGATTACAGTGTGGTGGTAAAATGGATGGATGTGCCTGAGAAAGACAAGAGAATCTCAATGGCTGTCAACCTGTATCCTTTTTCAGGTTTGATATAAACTTTGGTAGCTTTATAAATTCAAACTATGCCAGATTCACATACCCAAATTATGATTCCTGCTCCAACCCGTCTGGAGAATGGAAGCATTCTAGTTGACTCCAGGGAAGGGATGCAAATGACCTGGATCCCACCACACTATGGTTTGCCTTGATGGGTTTGGCCTGGAGGTCTTTCCTGCTCATGCATCCATTTCCTTCCAAGGAATCTTCTGAGATTTTTTCCAGGAATCACTGGAATCATGGTGTCCCAGGACCAAGAAAGAAAGGCCACTGAAGAGGGGAAGTTCAGGGAATTTCCCCCATCCACCAGATATCTTGTGCAATGTTTAGGGAGAGGTGATGCAAGATATAAACCTCAAAGACACAGCCTTCTTCAGCCTCAAAAGTGCACCTTAATTGATGCCAAGTCAAGATTTCCAAGGATGGAGCATGAGAGGCATGCCCTGACAATTGGGGCTTTGGGGCCTGTAACCATCTATTGAATCAGGCCACACATCTTGTCCTCCATGATACAAAAATAGCCCTAAGTTATATATATATTCTTGCACAAAAGAAAAAAAAAGTGACCATGTGGCAAGGCAGAGGTGAAAAATTGCCAAGAGAGGTGGAGGGATCCAGCCTTATTGAGTATCATCAGATTAGGTTTCTGTTCATCTTGTATATGAATCTGGTTTTAGCCCTCTGTTGTTTTCTTCTTCTTCTTCTTGTCTCCTTAGGTCACTAGACTGTGTCCCAGCATCTGCTTATGGTCACTCTGCACCAAGACCTGATGATTGCTGACAAGGCCAACACCAGCATCCCAACAGAGTCCCCATTCTAGCCTATCCGCTTTGCACACATCTGCACAGAAAGCAGAGGTCTCAAAGCTACCCAAACAAAACACACACACAAAAAAATTTCAAGGCATAATATTGCCTAGGAATTTTTAAGATGTGATTATGGATCCTGAATTAAATTTGAATAATTTTTTGCATCCTCATAAAATTTAAAAACTTAATTATAGTGGTTATACATGTGTTTTGGGCCAAATTCCAACTTTACCAAGATCTGTAGCACACATAAATTTTTAATGAGTTTCACTATGGCCTGAAAGTTTTTACACAGTATGACCTCTTAATTAAATTCTAAAAGATTTTTGACCTTAGAAAATCTATAAATTTAATTATAGATGTGTACACATACTTTGGGCCAAACTCTGACTTTTCCAAAATCCATGGTACACATGAATTTTTAATGAGTGCCACATAGGGCTTAAAATCAGAGGTTTCAATGAGGAATGATCTTCATACCTAGAAAATTTTAGCATTATTACAAAAACTGATCACAATTTATGCCTGTGTGTATATTTCCTACTCCAACCCAATTTTGTCAAAATACCTACACACCAATATTTCCAAAACATTTAATACCATACTGCCATAAATTTCACAGAAATTTAATGGATGAAACATTTCAATATCTGCCAAATTGTTTCCCCACTGCTGCCAAAAAAATTCCAAAACAAGTAGATGGATGCTTCATCTTGATTTTGTAAAATAATCTATGATTTTCTCACTACTAGAACATAATTTATGCCCAAGTGTATATTTTCTACTCTAACCCAATTTTCCCAAATACCTACACATCAATATATCCACAACCATTCCCAAACTACTCCTCTAAATTTCAAAATAATTAGATGGTTTCTTTTTATTTATTATCTGAAATTTTTAGCATCAGCCCACAACTAGATCAAAATTATGCCCATGTTTATATTTAGTTGAAAAAATAAAAATAAAAACAAAAGGGGTTTCAACACGCGACCCCCAAAATTGGTTGTGCGACCCCTGGGACGTTGGGAAGACGTCCCAGGGGGTCACACAACCAAAAACCTGCGGGGATTGGGGGTTGCGGAACAAATTTAGAAAAAAAATCTAATGCTTTTTCATAAATATTTGTGGGGGTCACAATGAGAGATATTTTATGATATTAAGGTTTATTCCTACATTTTAGGGGTGAAAAATTTAATGGTAAGATTCATTTCTCCAAAAAACTTTATTTTTCTACTCTTATTGGTGTTACACCTGATTTTTTGAGGAATTTTTTCAGGTGACAAATCAAGAGATATTAGGAAATTTCAAAATTTATTCCCAAGATTTCAATGGTTAAAAGAACAATGGTGAAATTTATTTTGGTTAAAGTTTAATAATTATTCCTATTTGGGGGGTGTCTTAACTTTCTTTTTCTCAAATAGGAAGAATTATTGAACTTTAACCAAAATAAATTTCAGAATTGTTTTTTTACCCATAAAAAGCTTGGGAATAAATTTTTAAATTTCCAATATCTCTTGATTTGTCATCTGAAAAAATTCCTCCAAAAAATCAGGCGTAACACCAATAAGAGTAGAAAAAGAAGGTTTTTTGGAGAAATTAATCTTACCATTAAATTTTTCACCCCTAAAAATGTAGGAATAAACCTTAATATCATAAAATATCTCTCATTGTGACCCCCAAAAATTTATGAAAAAAAAAAATAGTTTTTTTTTTAAATTTGTTCCGCGACCCCAATCCCAGCGGTTTTTTGGTTGCATAACCCCCTGGGACGTCTTCCCAACGTCCCAGGGGTTGCGCAACCAATTTTGGGGGGTTGCGTGTCGAACCCCCAAACAAAAAATGGTGGGATTTGACTCAAACCCAACCAACTTTGAAATTTGGTGGAGCAACTCCTGCAGTTTCATGCGGAATGGGAGTTCTGACACCCATGCATTTTATTTTTCAAGGCTTCCAACTCCCAAATAGGAGCCAGATGTGGGTGTTTTTGGAGAATCAACTCCCAAAATGGAAGTCTGGGAGTTGGAACTCCATTTCTTGGGAGTGATTTCTTCAAGCCCCTTTATATAGATACACTGGAAGTGAATAACTTGCAGGATTTTAATTTGAAAAAGATCAGTCACTTCATCACTTTACCCAGAAGAAAAATGCAAAAGGACAAATTTGATAATTTGATTGACAATGAGCTTCAACATTTTGAAACTGTCCTTTGGAAAGGATCACTATTGGTGCTCCACAGTGGCATTTGAATATGGTATCAAGAGGGGAATCTTCATGCTTACAGAGATCGAGCACTCCTTGCACAGTAGAGCCTTTGTTCAGTTCGGACACTTAAATAGAATCTTTCTATCTATCACTGATTTTTCTTGTTTGCAGCTACAAAAACTCCAGGAAGAAATGAGTTGAGTCTATTCAAGATCTAAAGGAGTTTGAAGGAGTGTGCAGGTAGGTGCAGGTCAATCTTGTCAATGAAGTTGAAGAAATAAATTTGCAAGCCTGTAAATACAGTGAGCATGCTGCAGGTGGCTGCAATCTGACAGAGGCTGAGGATCTACCTACTTGCATGACACAATAGTTAATCTTGAGTGAGAAAAAAAACTGTGAACATGTTAATTGTGCAGCTGAGGGGGGGGGGGGTGCAAGAAAAAAAAAAAAAAAAGACATCACAGATGCTGCCAGGGGGGGGGGGGTGCAATAGGGGTGTTCACAATTGTGATTTTTTTGCTTCCAATCCCCCTTTAATTTTTTCTGGTTGCTAAATTTCAGCAAAATTTTGAGCTCAACAAGCACCCTCAGCAACCGAAAACTGTTGCTCAGGTGTTCAACGGATAGCAATGAGACAATCTAGTAGCTACATACTTGATCAATTATGCCCTCATGATGTGAGATGCAAAAAATCAGTTGTAACACATTTTTATCTTTTCCAATGAGCACTGTAAAAAATTCTGATAAATCCTAAATGTGAACACCCCTATAAGTGCACACTTTTATTTTTATTTTTTTCTCATTACTCTCATACATTTTGGTTAGTATGATGCCTTTCCCAGTAAGACTGATATACACTTTACATGAGTACCCTTATAACCACACAAAAAAAGGCCTTTATACATTTTTGGTGTGTACCATTTGGGAATTGATCCCAATATTCATACATTTAGAGGTTCCTCACATTTATAGGTGGTTATTCATAGCTGGTTTCTTGGGTCCTGTAATGATACACATGCCCCAACTTTTGGTAGACCTGTGTTGGCTCAGACAAGGGGGTTACAGTATGCATACCGCCTTGGTGCATGCATGGCTATCGATCTGGGAGGAGGCCGATGACACCAGCGCGCATAGAAGTATGGGATTGGGTCGGCTGTGTAAGTGCATACCCTCTCGCCCCCTCTCCTCCTAGTGATTTGCCCAACAGAAAACTCAACATCAATGGAAAAGTCTTGAAGATTCTTTCTCGCTTGCTTAGTGCTTCATTGCTTCTTGAATCCACTCGCTTCGACAACAATGGTTCCCGTGGATCAAGCAAGCCAAACCGTACTGCGACATTCGCCTCCCTTCGCACCTACCACTCCAGCACCCCATTCTTCGAGCAGGACCACCACCACACAAAGAACGGCTTTGATGTCGTCTCACATCAGCATCTCCCCCCACTCGATCAGATCCAACCTCCAACCAGTCCAAACCAGTCCACCAACCCACACCCATCCATCCTCAGCGCATTTCATCAAGTAGAACAGCACTCCGATCGGCCAACCTCCTGCCAGCTCTAATTCCATCCGTGACCCCATTCTTACCCTCGCCATCTTGCTCATCATCCAATAATACCGTCTCAGAATCGACTTCTTCATCGTCTTCTTCAGTTTATTCCTCAGCCAAGACTATCAAGCCCCCTCCCATTTCTATCACCCCGAGTCTCAGGAGGTCCTCAAGCCAGGCCCAACCAAGCATCTCAGCAATCCTAAACCAGGACCCGGAGTCGAACGTGGCCGGACGCCGGCTCGAGCTCGAGGAGAGATCAGACTGGGATAGCCGCACCGGCAGGTCCGACGCCTTGGCCATGAAACTCAACCCAAACTCACCTGGCTTGCCCTTCCTCCGCGATGGTGGTCGTGATCGTTGGGGGAATCGTTGGGGGATCGAGAATCACGTGTTGAGCCCGGTAATTAGGTAAGCAACTCTCCACCACTGATTACCTAAGCGATCCCATCCATGCCTTCTGATCACATGGCCACCGCGCTTCAGAGAACTGACCATCAAAAGCATGTATTCCCAATATTCCGCAGTGAACGGACTGAACCAACTCACACTTCAGTCTCATCCCCAAGCTCAACCGGATCCATCTCCACCAATCTCAGTCTAGCCACAACCTGCTCATCACAACCAACTCCCCAACAACAAGAACCCCCTCAAAAATGCCTCCACAGCATTCACCATCCAAGAATCCACACAGGTTCCATGTGATTAACAGTCTCTCACCATCAGCTAGGTTTGAATCATCACATTCCATCACTTCCACTCAATCAGAGCAATCTCCAATCCATCACATGCATCATTCTAGAACCGTATCTCAGCCTGATCCTCATACATCCCCAACCGAAAACCACTCCACACATACTCACCATCAGCATGCTATCAGTTTACTCAAACGTAAAAAAATCAAAACTCACATCTCTAATCGTCAAAGAGATTTAGACGTCGCCAATCGACAAATTAGCAAAAGAATCGAGAAGGAAGAGAGATCAAGTGAGCTTTTAACCTATTTTTGAAATCTTTCGTAGAGAAAATCTGATTTCGATCGGTCTTCAATTGTAAAAAAAAAAAAAAACAGATGATCAGAGCAAGAGACGAAATAGTCGCAAAACTGATGGAAAATCCAAGTGATGCTAAACTCGTCAGGGACCTTGGGAAATTATACCTGAGATTTAACGAACCCGATCAGAATGATAGGCAGAGCAATTCGTCTCGCGTGCAGAAAAATAATAAAGCAGCTCCTAGAAGCGAGCCTAGTTTAAAATTAGCTATTCACTATCTAGAACAGAGTATACAGATCGGTAAGTGGGTTTTTTTTTCGCAAGCCTTCGTAATTCATTAACTTACAATAGATGTGTAGCTATGCTGAGCTGTTTGTGAATGCATTTTCCAGATAACCGGATGCACTCAGCTGGCTGTTTTTAGGGAGAGCGTGGTCATTATTACTGCGTATCCAACCGAACATCAAATGAGCGAGAGCAAGACTGCTGAATTCCTCTCTGGCATTCAGGAAAGCGACCACATCTCATCTAATATTGCTAATTCAAGTCTTCAAAATATACAACAGACCAATCGGTTCAGATTAGCCTACGCTGAACATTTGGAAAGCCTCCATCAATATAAAGACGCGGCAAGTGTCCTACAAGACGGGTTGGGAATCGATGGCACTGATGTAGAATGTGGTGGGAGCTGGGTCGAGTTATGGAACTGTGGTCACTTGATGATGTAGAATCACAACCCACCGTCACGAAACAGGAAAGAGTAGAAAGGATGAGATGCGCTAGCGAAGCTTACAAAAAAGCCACTGAACTTGAGCCAGATGATGCGATCATTCGTCAAGGCCGTTCAGATGGCGAAAAAACTCTACAAACGCTGACAGCTGAATTACAGGCGGAGAAAGAACTTGAAGCAAAGTCAATGAAGGCCGAGGAAGATATTCGACTGACAGCTGAAAGAATGAGAGGATTGAATCTCTCTCCTGTGACCAACAAAACTTCACCAAACAGTTCAACCAAGCCTCAACAAATCACTCATAATCCCTCGGTTTTGGCACTCAAAAAACTTGTCGCGGATTTGAGGGAGATTCCTGCGTTTGGGGAAAAAGCCCCTCCCCTTACCGTTACAACACCCGTTCAGTCTGGCGTTGAAACTGCGAAGCAATCGTTACAAGAGCCGCCGATCAAGTCCGACGATCAGGTTTGTGGGACACAAGTTGAATCCGTTCTTTCCAGCTCTCCCGCCCCTTCCGCTGCCAGCGCTAACCGGAGTCGACCGCCAACTGGCGAGAATCTGCGCTCACCTCTCTCCCGCTTGAGCAGCTTACCCCATGCCATACATGAAAACGTAAATGCGTACATTTTATTTTCCGGGCACCTCGTGCCAAGATTGATTGATTGTTGGGTTTTCTGGATTCGTTTTTAGGCACCCACATTACCAGCAATATCTCAAGCGCTCCAGCCCACCAATCCTATCCGAGATTCCACTCAAATTGCCTCGCCCAAGGATCTGTCCCCATCGAGTACCGAATCGCAATCGCAATCTCACTCACAATCCCAAGAGGATGTGAAGATGATGCTGATGAATTTAAGAACTGGATCAGTCGAACCTCCGCTTGAATTTAATCTTGAAGACGAGCAACCATCCGCGACTCGCGCTATGAGAAATGAACATCATCTCTACTCATATCAGCCGCCTTCCCCGAGTGCTCTGCCCACGTCGATGATGCAATCGTTGTCGGCTCGTCTGGGCACACCCAAAGCCCATCCCATCTCTTCTCCTAAAAGTAGCGTAAGCAGCAATTCAAGATCGTGTAGCAATGGTAGTCAAAAGGCGGCAGAATGGCAGCAGCGCAGGATGAACTCACGATCGGATCCCGCCGAATCAGGCTTCACCGTCCACCAGCCATCTTCAAGTATCCCTCATTCGCCCGCCCCTCCCTGTCACTCTCCCGCGCAGGATGGTCCGCGCGCTCTCAAGGCACAGTTCACGGATATTGTCCAAGGGACTCCGGCTACGCTTCGTGGATCTGATTCCAATTTACCGTCCCAGCAACATGCCGAATTGGTTTCTCCCGGCAATAATCTACAAGCCGATTCACAATCTAACAGGGACCACAGCTTTCCTCGTGACCAGCCCGATCGTCGGCAACTAAATGGACAGCATGGTCGATCTGAAGACACAGACAGCCTCCAATCCCATTCACCCTCTTTTCATCATCATCAGTCGGCGTTTCATCTCCATCACTACCCAAACCAGCCGCATGCTTCGTTACTCAAGAAGCCAGCCTTCGGTAGCGGATCAGGCTTGCTCGTAATTTCTTCTCCCTTCTGCTATTCTCGGATAAGAAAAAGAAGCAAAACTAACTCTTTTATTTATTTTGAAGTCGCCTTTAAGCCAACATGTCACAGTTCATCCCCAGCCTACTGGCTCGCCACCTCCTCCCCAGATACCCCCTCGACCGGCTAGTCTTTGCTCTCACGCAAGACTTCCTGATTGGCGTGCTAGTTATGCTCCATCCGCTTTGAATAAAGACGATGGTCATTATCAAAGTGTATGTGCACTCTCATCATCTAAGGTTGTCCATTCCTTGCGATTCGATCTTTCAATGTTGACAAAACCAACGAAGATATAACAAGCTGATATTTCCGTTTTTCTCGGTCTGGAAACGCGTGAAATTAGGCACTCGGATCCTCTCCTCATCAAGGACATATCAATCGGCCGAATTCGGCTTGCCTATCTCCTAAATCTCCTCCCCGCATTGCAACCTTGCCTCGTTATCTTCATTCCCCACCTACTAGTCCTTTGAACATTCAGGCTAATCCCGCGTATAATTACTCTCTCATCGATGCTCACTTGCAATGTCAGTTCATTTCCCTCCCTAGCCTGTTAAGCCTCTGTGCTCGGTTTCTAAAGAGTATCCCCAGGGGAGAGATAGAAAATGATGACGTAAATAATGGAATCTTCAGGCCGTTGCTGATGACGTATTCTGTTCTACAGCCATTCTGGATATTGATTTGAAGCGCAAGGAAGAGTTGAAGGAGATCAAGAAACAGATCCGGAAAGCTGATGAATGGGCGGAAAGCCGTCGACGATCGGTGATTGAAGAATTGCGAAGAGTATGTACCCCAGTGAACGGCCACTCTGATCATCAGGGGAGTAGCAGTCATAGTCGGAGTATCAGCCGCGGCCGACAGCCCTCAGAGATGGAGAACATCAAGCCTGTCGATCATCCTCGGGTGGGGCATGATGCCAACGTCGGCCATCAAAATCGACACCCAAACCCATTGGAGCCCGTGGGGGGCAAGCCTTATAAGACAGCTCTGAGGACTAATCTTCCAAAGAGAAGCGCGTCGACCCCGCCGGAATCGAATCCGAGTCATCAGCACCCCTCAATTAATGCTTCTGCACGTAAACAGGGTCTGGTGTATTCGGAGGCTCGACTTTCTGGTGACGAGCACCAGCAAGATGTGGTGGTGAAGGAGCGCGCGCTATACTCGTCTTCCGTCCGACCCGACCATCATCATTATCCGTACTCTTCCTGTCCGACCCGCAGCCCGCCTCCAAGGCCGGCCGCCCAACTCAAGCTCAACCCCGCGCCTTACCACCACCCTTTTCATCCCCCCGTCATCAACCCAGACCTCGTCAACGAGCTCGATAAACTTGGCCCGGCTGGCTTCGCTATTAATGGGTTCGTCTCTTTCTTCCTCTCTCTCTCTCTCTCTCTCTCTTGGTATTTGAAACTTTGTTCAATGAAGCGCTCTTCTGTGTCTTTTCAGGATCACTTCGATTATTCAGTTGTTGCATCAACACCAATGTCATCAGATTCCTCCTCCATGACTTGCCGCTTCTCTCTTGCACATTCCCCAACTCATGCAACACACGTACATGCATGTACATATATATATATATATCGATATCTATGTGTATCCCGTGTGGAGCCACATCAACGCACAATTTTCTTGATCGCATTTTCACGCTGGTCGGCATGTCTTGCTTTTTTTTTCTCTTTTTTTTTCTAATGGTTGCTGCCAGCTTGTGTTATTTCCTTACTCACTTCCGCGGCCCGTTCTTGGCTTCTTGTTTGGCGCTTTTCATGCGGGCTTATCGTGGTGTGTGTATGTGTGTGTGGCTCGTAGATGTGTGTGTACTTGATGTAGATGAGACCTTTTTGAGTAATGTGTCTCTCTTGGTAATTTCTTTGGCCTATCTAGCCCGTCTGGCCGCCGGCCAATACAAGGCCAAAAGCGCGCTTTGGAGGGTCGGCCAAAGCGCGCGTGGCCAGCTCTAAGGTGAGCTTGGCACCCTACCAAGCTTCGCCTGGCACACTCCAATTATTAGGGTGGGCCCGGCTCATGCCTGGCTTGATGCCATAGTGCCAGGGTATCTCATTTATTTTCATACTTACACCAACCTTTGTGAACGTCTAATTTTGTACTTACAATTTCTCTTTTTGTTTTGCGTTTTGCGTTTTATTTTTATTTTTTAAGCGAAAAAAAAAAAAAATCAACAATTTAGGATAAAAAAATGAAAAGAATATTTCAAGTGAGGGGATAAAGGTCTTCATGTAGTTGGTGAACTTGCTTGGCCGCTTTTTTTGGATCTTTTGGTGGCATTGGGATCCGTGGCCTTGATCTTGTGAATTTGACACTGTGATACCTTGAATTTTTCCATGTTGTGGGCAACCTTCATTCCTTTTGATACCACATTCTCACAGATGAGATCATGAGCCTTGGGCTTGATGATGGTGTTCAGCTTGTGATCCTTATGGGTGAGTTGCTAACACTAGTGTTAGCCTAGCTTAAGAACAAGCCCCACCTTTGGGACTTGCAAAGCAAGCCTCCAAAGGAGGGGCTTGTGCATAAAGTCAATTTCTTGGTGTGAGTGGTTTGGGTTTTTGCACTATATTTGAGTGCATTTTTTTTATAAAATTTATTGTGCGTGTTTGAGATGCACAAAAATGATGGGATCAAGCAGCCCTAATAACCCGTTTCCATGGCTATTGGGCACTATTTTTTTCATCTTCCAAGGTCCAAGAATGAACACCTTTCCAGGTGTTCATAGTGAGGCTTTCATTTTTGTCATTTTGACATGTGTAGTGGAATGGTGTTTTGTGTATTTGGAAGATTGTGGAAGCTATATTGTTCATACAAATTTAGCTTCTGAGCTCAAAAGGTGTAAAAAATGAAGTTTCAAAGATGTTTTCAAGGGGAACCCTGGGGATGTGCTGGAGACCAACAAATGCACCAAGTCCAGGTGCTAATTTGATTGGTCTATTTGGCAGAGGGATTTTGTTTGAAGAATAGGGAGTAATCACACCTGGAAATTTTCACCACCAAAAGGTGGGAAATTCTCAGGAAAATATTTCCCCTTAAGGAACAAGCTCCTCCTTTGGAGGCCACTGTGCGGGGCAAGCTCCACTGGATGGGCTTGTATTAAGCTAGTAGTATACCTGCCTTGGGCACTGCTGCTATTTTCCACAGGCACCCAAAATCCCAAATTTTAATGGGGCACAGGATGACAGTAGGGGACATTTGAAGGATTTCATTGCCAGGAAAAATCACCTAAGAATGATGTTGAAAGCCTCCAGTTAACACCAACCATCCCCAAATTTTGGTGATGTGAGCTCTGAATTTTAGCCATAAATCTTGCTTGAATTTAATTCTGATTGGCTACTCTGAGGTTGTGAAATGCACCTGTGTCAGTAAAATCCTTTGGCTTCTAACCAGTGAAAATCATGACTTTTTTGTTAGTTGGAAGCTGAAGATCAACAAGTGGAGCTGACTGAGCCATCTCCATTGTCTGAGAGCTGGACTTAAAAATGGAGTTTGAGGGTCCAGGGTTAGCATTTTTTTTTTTTAAAAAAAAAAAAAAAACCTACAATACATCAAAATACCCCTTCTGTGAAGTTTCTGACAATTCTGACCAAATTCTGTATGCAAACGTTCCCATACACATGTCTGCCAAATCTGCTCAAAAATTGGCAGAAACAGGGCAGAAAGGGTTTTTTCCAAAAATAAAAAAACATTTATTTTTTTCAGCTCACTCAGCTCACATCACCACTGAAGCTGGCCCACTCAGCTCTGCTTCTCCTTTGGCTTCTAACCAATGAAAAAAAAAATCATGTTTTTCATTGGTTAGAAGCCAAAGGACTGATATGACAAAACTCAGTCACAGGGTTGTTTGTAGAGAAATGGGAACAATTAAACCAGGTTTTTCTCATTCCCAGGTAGTTAATAGGGGAGGGGAATATCAGGAGATTTACTTAAAAGTAATTCCTGCAAAGAGACTCCCCAAAAAAAGGACCAAGGGGATGGAAAGGCTGTTGAAGGAGCTTTTGTAACAAATAGAAAAATGGATTGACTTACTTTCAAAGAACTATAAGAATGGAATTTATTTATAACTTGTGGAAAGCACTGAATAGGACAGGATGCTAGTAATGAGCTGGGAAAAGGAATTCTGAGGGGAGATCCAGTTGCAAAACTGGAACTTCAGGATGTGTTGTATAGTGGATGCAGTCATCCCCTGGTCCCTGGGGGAGGAGAGAATACTCCAGGCATGTATCCGGCTATGAAATCTCTGATTCACCCCAGGCAAGCATATACATCGGACTTGATCAAGTTTCCGGTGGAAGACACAAATGAGAGGAAAGTTTGCTCTCTCTTGGCTCAGTACAATTCACTTTCCGATCTTGAGACTTTTGGCACTCTGGGTGGGTCACAATTGTCAAAGCTTCCACCTGCTTCATCATTTAAATGGGTCTGGCTCTGTTTGATCCAAGGGGCGCCAGATTGGTGCTTGTTGCCCCAGGCCTATATAGGACATTTCGACCAACGCATTGTAATATGAACAGGTTCCACTGGAACTAGGACTTCGTCAAGGTTCTGGCGCAACATGCCATTCGGGACGTCAGGATCTAGGAAGCTGATTTTGGGAGACCGATGAACTGAGGGAGGGTCCGGAGTATCGGTGAAGGATATCTAGTCTAACATACCAAAATTACGGGTAAATTGGAGTTTAAAAACAAGAATGAAACCTGGTCTGATACTCCCTCCGTAGCATATTGGTTAGTCACAGCAGGTTAGTGAAAATTGCTTGGCTCCGTGGCCAGCCTTACTGCGTCAGTTGCCTTGGATCGAATCCGGTTGCTGATAGAGTGGCTATGTTTGGGCGAGGTTAGCATCGACGAGTGTAACGACGACCTCGCAACCTGACAACCTCCGATCCGAAATGTTTCAGTCCACTTTCCGCTTACTTGTGTTGTGCGTAGTCCTTCAATCGGTCGCGTCGATCTGCCCAACCCATATGGCCGCTATCCAAGCTCGTGGGTCCGCCCCAGAATCGACTGCGCGTACATTGCAGGCTGTTAAGAAGGCGCAACCCAAATGCGGTTCCCATCCCCCAGGCTGCATCAAGCCCTGTATTGAATGTAGCGGAGGCTTCAAGCCATCGACCCTCAGGTAATCATCAGCCTGAGGAAAAACCCTATCAAAGCTCACGAAAATGACTGCATTGTACGGTATCACGCACCCCTAACACACTCACTTAGTTAGATTAATCACATTAAATAATAATACGAAAATAATAAAAAAAGTATAAGAAAAAAAAAAAAAGTTGAAAAAATAAATAAAATTAGGGTGAAATGTACCCGCTAAATCCGGGTACACACCTATTTTTGAAGTCCTGTGGACCAAATTTGTGTACCTAGTTTTCTGGGCCTACACTGGGTGGTAATTTGCTTTGTTAGGGGTTATAAATAAAGTTTTTTTTGAGATGTTTATTTTTTGTAGAATTTTATGGTCAATTTTAGTTTTTCAAATTTTGAGTTCTAAAAATTAATATCTATGGTAACCATTTTTTTCAGCAATTTGTTTTGGGGTCAGATTGGAACATATTTGATGAGAATTAAAATTTTTTTCAAGCAAATTGGGAATTTCAAAATTTCTTCCAAAACTTTCAATAGTTTAGAAAGCCACTTCTCAATTTTATTAAAGTTCAATAAATCTCCCCTTATTTGAGATGGCATAACTTTTTTTTGAACTTTTATCACAGTTTTTTCACAAATTAATTCTGGGGTCATATTTCAATTTATCTAATGATTTTAATTTTTTTTCTATGCTTGAAAGTATTTAGAATTTAATGTTGAATTTTAATATTCCCAAAATAATTTCTTGCTATTTTCCTTTGGTGCTACACGCAGTATTTTGAATGTTATTTTTTCAGGTGGGAAATGAGTTCCTTTTGGTTTTGGTTTTTTTTTTTTTTTTTCCAACACTTTTAGCTTCATTTGAAGCCATATTATTGGTTAATAGCATTAGACCATCCTAGTTCCATGTAGTGGTTGAAGCTTCAGTAGGATATCTACAAAACAGGAAAAAACCAAGTCAGAGATGTGTAATAAAAAAAATTCATGGGTTATGAAAACCATATGTAAAGGTTCAATTTTATGTATTACTCACCTGTTCTGGTTGTGTAATGTCCATGTAGTGCTGGGTTGAAGCTTAGTAGTAGGACATCTACTAAACAGAAACAAAAACCAGATTTGGGGACGTTGAACAAAAAATGCAGGAATTATGAAAATAATATGGAAAGTTTCAATTTGATGTATTAATCACCTGTTTTAGCTGTGTAATGCCAGCATAGTGCTGGGTTGAAGCTTACCTGCACAAAGCATCAAAAAGATAAAAACAAAATATGGTTAGGAGATGTGTGATAAAACAAAGATAGTTGGTTCACCTTTGTCACTTAAGTATAATCTTTGGCTGCAAACCAATGAAAAAATATGTGTTTTTCTTTGGTTTAAAACCAAAGAGCCCCTAGAGCTGACCAGGCCAAGTGCAAGCTTTCAAAGGTGGGATTAGGAATTAGGGGTCAGGGGTTAGGGATAAGGGATCTGGGTTTAGGTTTTTAGAGTTAGTTTTTGGGGTTGGGCAAGGTTTTTTTTTTAAAAAAAAAAACCCAAAGAATGGTAAAAACTCATTTATTGCCAGTTTTTAACATTTTTTAGGAAATCTGCCTCTACATACATGTACAACTTTATATGCAAAATCCTGTCAAAATTGGTGAAAACTGTGCAGAAACTTGTTTTTGGAAAAAAAACTGGGATTTTCTCAAAAAATAGAAAAACTTTTTCAGCTCAGCCCTCTTGTGCACCTGATGAAGTTAGCTCACTCAGCTCTATCTGTTTTTTGATCCAGCTCACTCAGCTCAAACACCAGGTGGAGCTGGCTGGGTCAGCTCAGTGTTTTTTTTTTTTTTTTTTTTTTTTTTTTTCAGTTATAAACAAATGAAAAACTAAATCCTTGGCTAGAAACCAAAGGATTCAAGTGCCAAAACTCTGAAGTTAAGCTGCAAGAATCCTGAAAAAGTCGAAGAAAAATATTTTGAAGTCACACCCACAGTTATACAGAGCATGAAAAACAATCAAAAATGATATATTACTCACTTTGTTTGGTTGTGTAGTGCCTGAACAGTGGTGTGTTGATTTTTTTCAGGGGGGTGTTAGTGGTTCTTGAGTATGGCAGCCTGATTTTGTCAAAATTGTGGTTGAATATCCACAAACTAAGTTCCCTGAGCCCACTTGTGGCCTCAGGGAGCTTTAATTTGAATACTGCATATTAAATAAAAAGTGGGAACAAGTGCAGAGACCTTGGTATCTTACTGTGCTGCAAAACTGGTTGTGAGCAAAGATTCAACCTTTATTAATTCCCTAAAATTAAACTATTGATTTTTGTTTTTGAAAGAAAGGTCTGCTTATTGTCAGATGCCCAAATGTCCATTTTTTATTCATGAATGGAGAGAAAGCCAAGGGATGAAATTTCTCTGAGGCTAGTTGCTCTCAGTCACACAGGAAGCCCTTTGTGTATCCAAGAGGAGAGGATGATTTAAACCAGAGAGAGAGAAAGACCTCTATGTTGATGATCATATTTTCCAGTCAAGAAATGAAAATTTAAATCCAAAAAAGGGGAAAGATTCAAGTGAAATGGACCTGCTTCCACCTCCCCCTCATTTAAAATCCCCAAGGCACACATCTTCATGGCAAACCTTCTAAAAAAAACCTTTGTGCTTTGCCTCCCTCTGATTTTTCATATACTTTCTTTAAGGTCACCTCCTTTGATCTTCTACTCTGATGTTTCATATACTTTCTTTAAGGTCACCTCCTTTTTTTTTTCTTCTTCCCTTCTCTGTGAAATCCTGGTTGTTGGATAGTATTTTCATTCCTAATTTCCTGCTGCTGTGTGGAGCCTTTTAGTGCCAGTGTTATACATATAAAAATATGCAATGTTTTCATGGTGTGCTCTGCTGATGGCAAAATGACCTTGACAGAAAACTTAACAAAGCCCATTGAAGCCACATGTGTTCCTTCATTTCCACACATCTTCCAGCATTCTACATATAATTTCTTCTGTTCTCATCTCTGTGATGGATGATGATCACTGTCACCAGATGATGTGTTTCATGACAAGAATGATAGTCTGCACACCACCATGTCATCTATGTTTGCCAGGGAGTAGTGTCCCTCCAGTCTCTAGTGTTCCATGTACTGTGTGGAGGACCACAAGCAGCCTCAGTTTTTTTTCTGATTACACGGCCGGCGGCGGGAGACGTGAATTGTACGCCAATTTTGCTGGCGATGCGACTCAATCTGACCCAGCAGTGGTTGACGAGGTGTGTACGGCACGCACGTGTTGGGTCATCCGGCCAGCATGCAGACGACACTAGAACCGGGTGCACAACACCCCTTTGTCGGGAATTTTGCGGTCAGTCCGACTGACAGTACAGTGGATGGCTGGCCGCTGGAGCCGGGTGATGGCTGGGTCGAAGATCAAAAAGCTTCTTGGCCCAGCATCGATCCATCGCTCTGATGGTCGGCCAAGTAAGAACCGAGACTACTAACAGATAGTCCATCATGATCCTGCTGGACCTCGCGAAACTATATATGTAATGCCCCTTTTTCTCAGCCATCGCAACCAATTTCTTATAAGTTTTTTTTTCTTCAAAAAAAAAAAGTTTTTTCTCTGAGGTGCCATCAAGTTTTTGGCTTGAGATGGCACCTTCTCAAGTGGTCTTGGGGCAAGCGACAATCTGGTTAGTATGTCGACAAGGCGACGGCCGTCTTTAATTGCACTGGCGGGCGGGCTGCCGTCAAAGGTTGCAGCCTGGTTGGCAGCACATTTGACGACATTGAAGCGAACTCGCTTCAGGATCATCTGCCGTGTCTCTGACGGCTCCGGCATCTAAGACGTGAGCAAACACCGGATGGGGACCACCTTGACTGTTTCATGTCTCTGGTGGGCCCCATGTCGTTATCATTGCCTGCCCGCTTGCTGTACTCCCGACGCTCGGCGTCCAAACGCTGTCCCTATGTCAGTCGTATGACCTGACCAGTCATACTGCTGTGAAATGCGGTTTTCAAGACGCAAGGCTGTCCCAGACAGCTCGCTGACGACTTGCAAGTTCGCAAATCCCGCCCGCCGTGTAGATAAGTAATTGGCAGATATAAGCATCCAATGAACTCGCATCTTCAAACACCAATTGAGAGCATGAAAACAAAGATCCAAGAGCAGGAGCCAAAGATAAGTAGTTCTCTTCACCCCGCCTATTTTTTATATGCAACCCTAATATCAGACCAGCAGAGAGGCCAGTTATGAGGGACACGCAGCCTCAAAGAGACGTAGCCTGTTGTGCTGATCATAGAGATTTTTACAGACAAGGTTATATGGAAAGACAGGTGGAATTAAAAAACAACACTCAAACAAACAAACAAAAAACAGAAAGGAAGGGAAGGATAACAACGGCTAAAAAAACGATTACATGTGAAAGAAAGAAAGAATGGAATCAAAGAGAATCGGATAGGAACAGTGCCAACAAAAAAAGGGGGCGGGGGAAAGAGGGAGGTGGTGGGATTGGGTTCTGTGAGGTACGCGTGTGCCGGTCAAGAGTTCTGTGCTCCTTCTTGCATCATGGATGGATATGAGTCGATGGATGATATAGATGTGTATATGTGAAATTTTCCAGAAGTCTATCTCCCCCTTCCGAATGGGAAAACAGAGAAATGGTTTATACAGATGGTACATTTCACACGGGGGGCCTGATTCCCAGTCCTTTCGTATCCTTCACATTTTGTTTCGAACTAAATGTGATGGGCAGAGAAACAAAAAAGGGTTGGGTGATGTGGGTGAAGGCGCTGCTTTTCTTACACAGTTCACAATTTGAAATTAGCTGTTAAGTTTTTTGTGGAGACAAAAGAAAAATCAACAATGAATCGAGGGGAGACCGCGTCAAGCAAAGAATAATGGACAGGGGGAAAAACTTACTATTCCAGAAAACTCGACCGTCTTGATAATCCCTTGCAGTTTCCTCAAGCATGATTTCGTTTCGCTTGTGCACGTAAACCTAACAAGCCAATTTTTTTGGAAGTTGTGAAGAGAGAGACCGAGAGAGAAAAAAAGGTCAATCAAATGGATGGTTTTGGAAAAAAGGGGGTTGGCTGTGAAAGGGCGTACAGTCTTATCGGTCACTTTTTGGCGCAAGTCGGCAATTGTGTCGGCCTCGATTGGAGACTCGAGAAGGCCAGAAAGGTCTTCGACGGCCTGCTCCAGATCGCTAACAACGCCAACAGGAAGAAGTCAACTTCTGAACAGGGATGTGTTGCTGGAGGCTTTAGAAACTGACCGTTGGTTGTCTTCGAACAGGGCGGTGAAGTTGTTCTTTTCCAGATAGAAAGCCATGGCATAGGTCCACTTCAATGTCGTCCGACAGACACTCAAGGTCTCCACTGCTTTGTTCAGAAATTGTACCTCGATCCAGCTCAGGTTCGATGCGTGTTGGATCTCCTCCATCTTCTTCTCCGTCTTCGCGTGCAATTCTTTATCCAGCCTTAATGATTGTTCGTGGTTTGCAAAACGATTATAATACTGGTCATCAAACAACAAAAATTGATTTGTTAGTTCGAAGGTTGGACGATGACCCCTAGATGAGGAAAAGGCAAACGTGTAAATATCGTTCAAGTGAGGCCCTCGACTTGGACTGTTGATCTTTGCCATGCTCATCGCGCTCTTCATATCTATTACAGCTATACCAGGCCGTTCCGTGATCAGCCCAAACACCGGTACAGACCCAACAGAACTCATGCTTGCACTTCTTGCATGTCATGTGCTAATGAGCAGATAATAGAAACAATCAGTGTGAAAAACAGGATTTGAGTATTTTCGATGGGGTTGATTGGAAAGGTTGAACTAGAACCGCTTACGTTACATCCTCCGTTCTTTTCAATGGTTGAATGACATTTGGTGCACTCCTTGGTATTGGCCGAGATCCAGTTGGCGGTCTCACTATCATCTTCGCATTTCTGTAACCAAAGCTTGACGATGGGACATATACATGGCTGATGATCTGCTAATGAGCAACCGAAACAAAATCTACAAAAATTGGGTTGATGATTAATCAATTCTCTTCAGGCCTTGAAGAACTCGAGGAAGATATACCTTTGACCGCAGAGACAGGTTACACTGGGGACAACGGTGTCGAGGCTTTTCTTGGAGACATGACACTCGATAGTGTAGATGCAGTTGGGGGCGGGACAGAACTTGAGTGCGGGATTGTCGTCGACGAAGGTACGATTGAGGAGGGTCTGAAAGCGGCCCATGAGTTTTTCGGACTCGGGTAGGTTGGCGTCCCGAACGGTGAGTAGATTGACAATGGTGTTCTCGTCGACGATCTGCTTGCACTCGGACTCCATACACTCAATGGTCCGCGACTCGCCTTCCTTGATCTTTGCTTCAACGTAGTAAGTGTAACAATCCCGACAGAATTCATGCTTCACGGACTGGCAGCTTGAGGCACTGCTGCTATTGTCTTTGGGAGGGGTGGACAGGATGGCAGGTAGACAGTTTCTTGATTGGGCTCATCGTTAAAGCAGATCTGGCAAACAAATTGGGGGGTTGAGCGTGTTCTGCGCCTGGAGGAAGACGGTTTGTTGAGCTCGAGGTCGGTTCGAATGCCAACATCTCGAAACACTTTCTCTGGAGAATCCTAGGGATGAAAATGACAGAAAGGTTGACATTAGTCATGGAATAGCGTCAAGAGGGAGAGAATGGGGAGATACCATGTATTTTTCCATGAGGAGGTCCTTATTCCACCCAAAGTATCTTAGTACCAATGCGGCGTCCTTTGTTGCGATACCGATGATTCCGGCGACATGTTCAATTTCACGGATCTGACGCTGGGTGAGTTCTGACTCCTCGAGGACGTTATATTCGACTTGGTACAGAGGTTTAGTGGGTTGAGTGGCCATGGGCACCATGTTAAAGCTGGATCCATCGCCATCATCGAAGATGGGTCGTTCGAGTCGAGGTCAATGGCTGGTGAAGTGGGACGAGTTGAGAGTAGATCATCAGCTAAATGAGATGGTTGGAAGGGAGCATAGTGGGGAGGCTCGCTTACCATCTTCATCGTCTTCGTAGCCTTCGGTGCTGTCGTACTCCAATTCGATGTCACTGGTATCAGAGGACATGCTGGTCCGTGGGCAAGTGAATGGGGTGAGCTGGCTTGGATGGTTCTTGTTTCGGGTGGCTTTGAGTTGATCGAAGATGAAAAGCTGCAAGTGAGAAATCAAGTATTTTGAGCAGAAGAAGGAGAGAAAAGAGAAGAATGCTGGCAATCAGATGCATGGAAATCAGCCAACTCCATGCCCCAGACTGAAACCGGACTAAACTGCTCTAAATCCATACCCTGCAAGAGCGCTCGGAGACATACCCATAGAATATTATGCACTTAAATATATGGATTTATGCACTTCACCTTCAGGATCCACACCCCAACACATCATAAGTCTAATCTTCAAGGTTGAACCATCTGAGGGGATCAAACAGATAGTAACTTGGATTTTAGTTGTCCTGCTGCTCAAATTTTGCTCAAACTTGACTGCAGCAAACCTGCAATCCACAGTCACTGTTTAAAAAAAAAATAATGAGTACCTCACATGTCTGGCAGTTGAGCCAGACTTTCTGGCAGGGAAAAAACTTCAAACTACTTGATTGAGTTAGATGGTTTATTATTGGGTTTGGTTGAATTGGCTGGGTTTCTTCTTCAAGAACTCCTTGTTGGACTCACTCTATTCCTATGGTGTAGGGGAACAGGGCTATTGGGTAATCCATGATATGTAAATAAAATTGGATTAGATATCTCATTTGAAATTTGGTATTCCCAGCAAAGCTTCCAAATAGATGGAGAGTATAAGGCATGAAATCACAATGAGAGAAAAAAGAATAGGTAAAACACTCTTTAATTATTAGCTTAAAATCCCACTCACTATTTTTATGAAACTTATGAAATTTTGGTTGTAAAAAACCAGGAAAGAATACTAGGGGGGTTCATTTACTGCTAATTTTACAATAATGCTGCTAATATTATGCTGCATCAGGAAGTTTACGGAAGTTTATGCATGGTGAGCTGATTAATTTTGGCTGTAACTCCCAGTCATTTGATGTATGGTGACCAATAAGCTTTTTACCATCAGCAAGAATGTGTTTAAAATCAACAATGCAAATCAGCTCAAAATGAACCCCCTAATAAGTAAATAAAACCAGGGGACAATTCTAGGCACTTAAATGTCAAGTGACATTACATATGTGCTGCAAGAGTTTTAGAATCATGTACAATGTTGGTTGCATGGTACTCACATACCTGCTTCAAAAATAAGTTAAGTATTCTGGAAGGAATAATTGTATTTTGTATAATGAACTCATACTGAACTCAAAATTATGTCTTCTAGACATTTATCCTTTGATTTGATTATATCAGTTTGTGCCCCAAGCTATATCACATTTTGATAACCACAAATTCCATATTTTCACACAAGGATGGTAGTAAAAAAGGCTCATTGTAGTGTTTTTGGTGATGGATGAATTGTGTAGAAATAAAAATTGTACATTTACCCCAGCCCTTTCTGGATAAATTCACAACTTCTTCTCAATGAATTGGTCTGGAAAAAGGTTTATATGTGTAATTTCATTCATCAGTTAATCTAAAACCTGGAAGGCATATTGTTCTGATTTTTCCACTCATAATTGGCTACAATCCAAAACTTCATCCTGCAATATGATGCAAAAACTGAGACATTCTGGTTTCCAAAAGGGAAAAAGAGTCCAATTTTGAACATTTCTCTATATACCAGCTAATGTAGCTACTCAGAGAAATGGTTTTACATGCTATTGATTTGACTAGAAAAGCATCAAGAAAAAGTCTGTTTGCCAACCAATCTTGCAAAAGGCATTCAGCCATGATATGATGACTCATAGGAGCAACTCTCAATGAGATAATAGTAAAAGAATCTCAGTTCAAAACTTCCCTTCCAGCTCACCACAGTCAAAATACTCTGCATTATTATTCCACCATTTCTACCATACTATGTATATGCCTCATAAAATATATTATACCTTTATAACACCCTACTTTGGTCTTTTCCTGAATTCAGACATCCAGAATTTTTGAAAAGAAGCACATTTAAGGTGAATCTGTGTCTTGTTTCAAGTTTTTTGCTTGCAGATTTGAGTCAGATCAAGATCAGAACATTCGGACCACTCCAAATTCTGATGAATTAATTTTGGCAGCATAATCTGCATCATTTTATGCACAGAGCAACTTGCCTAAATTCAGGCAAGTTACTTGCACCTAAATTTGAGTCCCACTATTAATTCAGGAAAAAAAAACTTGAATGAATTCAGGAAGAAGTTTTTAAGGTTTTAAGTTTCTGCAGATCAATCTGCATGCATGAATCTTTCATCTGTGAACCCCAATAATGAAGAGGCTTATGTGATCCAAGCTAAAGAATTCTCAAGATTGTTCTCAAAATATCTTCTTTTTTTCAAAAAAAAAAAAAGTGCTTGTTCCAATTTTTCAACAGAAAACAGCCTGGTATGCTGCAGCTTATTTTTGTGTGTACAGAATCCAAAGCAATCTCCAATGAATGCTCCAAAAAATTTCAAGATTTACCAGTACATGGATTTATGGTCCCAAAGTACAGTGCCTAGACAAAAGGTTTTGTCAGGTGTTTTTCTTTATGGGAAAAAAGTAAACAAAAAATCATTACAAGTCTTTTTTCACATGGTCTTCAGGGACTGATAAGTATGAATATGAAACATTTGAAAATACACAACATCATAAAATAAAAATAAAAATTCATAGGTTTTTGGAATTCCTTTTCAATTCATTAATAATTCACTGCAAGAAAAACTCAATCAACTGCCTGCAGTTGACATGCAAGTTGACTGTTAGAGACACATTCTGTCTCTTCACTGGATGTTGGAGAAAGGGTGGAACTGGAAAAGGCCTTTTACCTTGGAGAAACTTTCTAAAACCAATCTACAATATTTATTGCTAGTTCATTAGAGGAATGGAAATTAGTCTCTGCTACAATTGAAGGAAAAAATAGAGGATGAAAGAGAATTAGAGATGAGACAAAATGAAAACTCACCTAGTTCAGTAGAGGAATGGAAATTAGTCTCTCCTGAACTAGGAGGGATGCGGGAATGGGCGGATTAAGTAGTGACTGATTGATTATGTAAGATAAATGATAGTTGTGTGAAAGCTCATGTTGTGAGGGTTCACATTGCCTTTGTGCACAAAGGAAACTTGCATGTCAACTTCAGGCTGTTGATTGAGTTTTTCTAGTGATTCTTTTGAGGGAAAATGAGAGTGGCTATGGGGAGTTTTGAGACTGTGGAAGAGTGATTGTAAATGAAATTGTTTTAAAAAAAAGATTTTTATATCTCATTTCTTTATTTCTTTATTTCTTTATTTCTTTATTTCTTTATTTCTATTTTTTATTTTGTTGAGTTAAAAATTGACATCTAGTTGGCCCTCCTTTGGCATAAATGACAGCTCAAATCCTGTTGAGATGGATTTCAGAATTTTTAGTAGGCTTTGCTGACATTTCAAACAAAATAAATAAATAAATAAAGGGTCTTTGACATGCAACCCAAATAATTGAAGGTGCAACCCACATGGGTGTCATGAGGACGTCAGGATGGGTCGCACCTTCAAGAACCATGTTGCAAGGTTGGGTCACAGGTCAAATTACTTAAAATGTGGAATATTTTTTATTAATTTTTTGGGGGTCAAATTGAGGAATAATTGATTATAATAATTTTTTTCCTACACATTTTAGGGCAGAGAATTTAATGGTAAAGTTTATTTTCCCAGAAAAAAATTATTTTGATATTTTTGGCACTACACGTACATTTCTGAATGTTTTTTTTTTTTTGGATTGAAAAGCGGTTAATTTTGGTAATTTTAAATTTTATTTCCGCACTTTCAATAGTGTAAAAAACAATGGTTAAATTTAATAAATCTCTCTGCTTTGGGGGTGTTATCTTTTTTTTTTTTTGACTTTTTTTCTCAATATTTTTCAAATTTAACCTTAAATAAATTAAATCATTTTGTTTGAAACTATCAAAAGTTAAGGAGTAAAATTTAAAATTACCAAAATTATTATTTTTTCAATCCAAAAAGAACATTCGGAAATCCAGGTGTAGTGCCAAAAATATCAAATGTTTTTTTTTTTTTTTTTTTTTTTTGGAAAATAAACTTGCACATGAAATTCTCCACCCTAAATTATGTAGGAAAAAAATTATTATCATCAATTATTCCTCAATTTGACCCCAAAAAATTCATAAAAAATATTCCACATTTTAAGGAATTCAACCTGGGACCCACCCTTGTGACGCGGTTTTTGAAGGTGGACCCATCCTGATACCCTCATGACACCCAGGTGGGTCGCACCTTCAATTATTTGGGTCGCATGTCGAAGACCCTAAATAAAATGTGACAAAAACTTTTGGCTAGGCACTGTACATATTCATTGGTTAATACAACCAAACCTGCACCTGGCTCTAGCTTAACAGAATCCCCTCCCCTGGGGGACAGGCTCAAAGTGCCCCCTTGGCAAGCTCCTTCAGAGGTTGCCACACGGCGCCAAGTGACTGGCACTTTGCGCCAGGCCCAGGCCTCCAATTGGATGGGCTTGTTTTAAGCTAGCACCTGGCTTATCCCTACTTTCCCTCCTTGCATGATGTCTGTACAATTTTTGTGTGAAAAATCCTCTAATAAAGCCTCCAACCCTTATTTTTCAAAGCTTAAAAAAGCCTCTCTGTGTCTTACAGAGAGGTTTATTACTAAAACACATATTTTGGTGTGGATCCTGGCAGGGTTAGCGGCCTAAAACAGATTTTATGCAATACAGGTCAATTTCCTTGGCATCTAGCCCACCTCTTGCTCTGCCATCTGGAGCAGGTTGTAAGCTTCCATCTTTCCAAAATTTTGGCCTCCTCACTTTTCCTCCCTCTTTGAATGCCTTCACTAATCCCAATCAAAAACTGCATGTTGTTCATCCCTCCCAAGTTAACGGTAAGTATGCAACACAGATGACATACAGATCTATATTCCCAGATCTTCTAGCAGTGCATCATGCAATATTCTGTATTTTTCCTAATTTCTGGAAATGTCTGACACAGTACATGAACTCAGAATAATGTTGTAAAACTGGTAACTTTGGGTTAAATAAACATGTGGGACTGGATGGACTCACTTGTTACATCCTGCTCTCAACAAAGGCCCTTCAACCCTGTGGCCACAAAAAATCAGTACATATGTGGGCCAGAAAGAAACCTTCAATCTGGTAGAAGGGAGGAGGCATGGGCTCACTGGAAGGTTGTTGTGTGTTGAGTCCAAAATTGCAACCACTAAAACTGTGTAACAACCTGCTCAGATCCATGCAAAAAAGCAGTACAGTGCACAACACGTGGTCTCCACTCTGCCCTCCCTGCAAAAAAAAAAATTCTGCAGGGCAACTGACCAGAGGCTGGGTGTGCCCATCCCCTAAGTGACATTTTTGGACTCTACAGACTTGGGCTAGCCATAAATGTCATCCCTGAGTCTGTGACACACCAAAAAAAGTTTGCGTTTTTGTTGGTTGGACTTTTGGAGGATGCACTAGCCAGGCACTTCTAAGGCCATAGTATGCATCTGTAAGTCCATATTATGTACTTATGGGGGACATATTATGGTTATAAGATACCTAAATCCATGATTCTGAATATGGAAGAAAAAAAAGCTATCCGGACATGACTTGAATGTCTATCAGCGCACCTCTGGGTCGATTTTCCTACTTATGCACTACCTGTATGTACAACACAGATTTGAACATTTTTTGGTGTACCAGACTGATTCAGACCTCAACAGGATACCCAGTAGAGCAAAAAAAAAAAAAAGCTTTTTTTTAAAAAAAAAAAAAATGGAACACCTCTCTGAGGTGTAGTTGAGAACACGTGTTGCGCATTGTATTAGTCGCAAGTCCCTCCCTGCGGTCGGCGCGCCCTTCGGGCCCCGCCAACCGCAGGGAGGGACTTGTGTTAAGTTGGTTAGTTTTCTGTCATTGATGTTTCAACGTTGCAAGGCTCCGGTCGGTCACTTCTGGCAGCGGGGGTTGAGGGCTTTCCGAGTGGGAAGCTTCAATATCCATATCGATTTCGTCCGTAAGCATGGTGCGTATTGGAATTCATAGTGATGAAAGGTAGTACATTGCGACGACCAACAGTTATGATATGGATCCCGGTCATATACTGCAAGGAAACCGAAGACGTAGTGAACATGAATGTATTACGCATAGTAATATGCCAAGGTCTTCTCCGCGACCAAGACTCTGCCTGCTTCAGAAGGCCGTGGATTTGGTCAGTGGTCATTAATACCCCTCCCTCCGTGGTTCTTAGTCGATCCGAGCAACAACTGACGCTCTCTATTCTCCCAACCGTAGTTCCAGAGGGCGAATGAAATTTCCGTCTTTCCCTTTTTGACCCTGCGTCGACGACACTTACACTGCAACTTCATACACATTTGTTTCTGCGGTATAATTGTGGTCGAAAGGCTGGGATTTCCTCAGGAGCTGCTGGCTCATTGTCGTCATCTTTGCTTTAACAGTACGAATATAATCTCCACTCCCACCCTCCAACAATTTCCACGTCATTGTTTCTTTCCAAACCTGAATAGTGAATTCCCAAATGATGAAATCATTCGGTCTTTCCATCATGGTTTTTGGCCTGTTTTCGAGCTGCCTCGCCATCGACTTCCAGACATATGGTCGCGATGTCACTGAGCATGATGAGGTGACGACCACTACCCACCGTGAGTGATTATTCTGTGGATAAACAGCCTCGAAACACTCAGAAGATGCGACAGTCTGTGGAAGAATGCGAGTACTAATTCCGCGCTCCACTTAACTATAGATACGTTGTCCAAGAGAGAAATCGATCTGGTCAATGGTTTTCCGGCCTTGGGAGGGAGTGACCTGAATGGAAAAGTTTTTACGACGACGGGAAGCAGAGTGACCCAGAGCAACAATGTAATTCGGACACGTAATCGGAAAGCCTTGAGGTTTCTCGAGAATCCCCAAGGGAAATCGCAAACCCCTAATACATTGAAGGCTTTGGCTACAAATCGTGCGCTGCTGGCTCTTGCAAAAGAGTCGACGGATTCCGTTGAGGCGCCCTTACTTAAAACTGACAGCATCCTCGACGAAAAGCCTGATGAAAAAGATCATTCCCCGTCAAGCACAAAGGAGTTGACGGATCTCGATCAGAAAAGTTCTTCATCAAGTGCCGACGATTCGACATCACCATTCATAGAGAAAACATCTAATCAGTTCAAAAGAGGCCTCATTCGCCGGTCTTTGTTTGATAAAGAACTCTTGAAAGATGACGGTCTCACACGTCCAGAAGGTTTGCCTTTGCTCCTTGGGCTCCTCTCCTACGTTTCCACAGCTTATGATAAGCCCTATGGCTCTTCTGATCCAGGAAGCGAGGCAAGATACTTGGACGTTCAAATTGCCCAGTCTCAGAGGAACCTAGGCGAATTCCCACCTCTAGGCGGATTGAAAGGGACTGTCTCAGCACAGGAGGCTGAGAAGGCAGCCCGAACTGCCAACTCTTCTCCCTTCCTCACATCGTCAATCACTTCAAAGTCATCCGATTCAGTAAGTCAATGTTTCACTCCCTCCAAATCGAGCAATCGTTTCCCATACTGACGCGTACGAAATTGAACCCTTTGTTGACTAGCAAGCTGCTGGAAAGTTTGTGCTTCAACATGTGGAATGAATCAAACGGACTAGGGAAGTTATGAAGATGCACATCTATGATTCAGAGAGAAGAGTCAATTTCGTCTTGTAATGTAAGGGCCTTTTTAATGAAGAAAGGACTGTTGTACAATATTATGCTATTCATAAGTGACTATTAGTTTCCAAATCCTGAAGAAAATAGGCAATGTTTCGACCAAAAGTTGCCAATTATAAAACTTACGGTACAAGGGCTTTACAAAGTTGCCACCCCAACTCCACTTGTCTCATAGTATGAAATAGACTATCAGCTTTAGAGACAGTAAGCCTGTCCAAAAGGCTTCAATTCCAAATTAGCCAATTTATTGTAATTTCATTTTTCTCAGTTTTGTATCATTACAAGCAATGTTCATAAATTAATCTGATTCTTGTCATAATATTTTCCTTCTTTTTCTACCCACGTACAATACATGAGGTGTGGTATAATTATGTTGTGTGCCTGATATATCCAAGGTTGAAAATAAATGGTTTCTCTAGATAGATAACAAATTGAGTAGGGGGGTTCATTTACTGCTAAATTTATGAAAAATCTGCTAATTTTATGCTGCATCAGGAAAGTTTACAGAAGGTTTATGCATGGTGAGTTAATTAGCTTTGGCTGTAACTCCCAGCCATTTGATGCATGCTGTGGTGGTCTAATTAGGTTTCAAGTATTAAATGTGATAAAGGATCAATTATCCACCCCATATCCATAGTTTTTTAGACATATTTTATCATAATTTTTCCTTAGAAATTCTCTAAGCCCTAATTTTTATTCAGTGGAACCCCTTTTGACTAGTATTATCCAGTGGATTTTATTTAGAATATAATTATAGTATACTGCATAGTTTGGTCAGATAAACACATATTCTAAATACATATTATATACTCTAGATCCATAGTCTAAATTCATAGTCTTAAATACATAGCACTGCAAAAAAAACTTGCTCAACTGCCTGCAGTTGAGATGCAGCATGCTCCAGCCAAGCTGCCATCCATACTCCACATTTTTCATGTGTAGATTGTTTGGCACAGTCACTGTGCAGTGTGCACAGTGACTGTGCATCAAAGCTTGCTTGAATCAGTCTTGAAGAAAGGTTGGAGTAACATCACAAGCTTCCTTGGACTTTCTGCATGTCAACTGCAGGCAGTTGAGCAAGTTTTTCTGGCAGTGTAGTCTAAATATATAGTAAATAGTAGGTTTATAAGTACATAATTAGTATCAACCAAGCAGGATTCAGCTTTCAGCTATGAGGTTGTGACCAATCAGATTGCAGGATTCACTCATCAAGTTCTGACCAATCACAACTCATGGTTCAGCTCACATATTTTCAGTCCTCAAGTTCTGACCAATCACAACTCGCAGTTCAGTTCACATATTTTCAGTCATCATGTTCTGACCAATCAGAGTGCATGATTCAGCTCTGACCAATCAGGATACATGGTTCAGCCTTCATATCCTGACCAATCAGAAGACATGGTTCAAACTCCCACCAGCATAAATGCCTCAGTTGGAGTTCACACCAGCAAAAATACCTCACCTTTCAATATAAAAGGAGGGCCTCTCTCCCTTCAACATCCCAATCATCCAGCCAGGCAATCATCCAGCCACCTCATTCCACTCTCAGGCAGGAGATCCCACTTCCCACACACTCATCACAACATCACACATACCCCTTATTAGTTTATTAGTTAGTAGTAGAGAAAAAACAGTTACCCTTATCCAAAGTGGTGTGTTCTCAATCAGGCATTCCATAAAGCCTTTCATACCTTTATACCAGGTATTCCTCTTGACTAAAGGTTAAGGAAGGGGATATAAAACCTGAATAGTCCACCTTTATATTAGTATTGGTTTCCTTTAGTTATACATAAAACACAAAACCCATAAAATAACTCACTTCTCTATTTCACTCTTCCTTATCATCATCCACTCACACATTTCTTCTTTATCATCATCCACTCACACTTTTCCTTATCATCTTACCACAACAAAACATTAAACCCTAAAAAGATTTCCACTTCCATCAGTTTCCACTAGTCTGAACATCTTTTATCCTAAACTCATCCACTCACATATTTCTTTATCCACTATAAGAGTCTGCTGTATTATCCATATAAAAGAGAAGTTGATCCACATCTGATTAGAGACTGCTACACATAGTTTTCTCTAACATTAGTTTGCCACAATAAATAAATAAATTTGTTGTGTTAGCTCTTGTGTAGTACATAGATGGGAAGGTCTTTCAAACCACCTGTAGCAGTTGTTATACTTCATATATATCTGGAACATCACTTCTGTTATTTCCCCCTTGCAGGACTGCCACCTATCCCAAAAGGAGTTCTCACAACGCTGACCAATAAAATTTTTAGCATCAGCAAGAATGTGTTTGAAATAATCTATGAAAATCAGCCATAAATGAACCCCCCTAATACATTCAATGAGAAGTTCACCCCACTCTAAGACAACCAGGGCCAGTCAATATTTTCAACCTCAGGCCAGAAACAAACCAGAACCACAACAGATCACCCCCAAGAAACCAGAAGTCCCTTCACTGCTAATTTATCATCCCACTCAACCAGTGTCATTATCACTTATCAGTAAGTCACCTTTCCTGCTAATCTGTTCTTTTTCTATTTTATTTCTCACCTCACTAGTTGGTTCCTGAACCACCCCTGCTGCACACCTGCTTCTTTCCCCTCTCTTCTCTCCTCCTGTTTTTCTGTGGTTTTTGTCAATAAACAAACCACATAGGTTTCCACTTCAAGAGCCTTGGTTAAATCCCTAAAAAATCTGGACTAGCTCATCAAAAGATTCAATTCTTGACAAAACCCTCTGTTGATTCATCCAGAGGAGGCTAGTGTATCACAGCTTATCTCCAGTCTTATCTCTACCAAGAGTTGAACTGTTTGAGTTTCGGTCACACTCCTGTGCTACACACCACCTGCTTATAGCTTAAAGAGTAGATTCATAAGTAAAATCAACTTCTTTCATTTCTAGCCTTGTTATCTATTGTTGTATCTCTTCACCAGAAATACAAATTTATTAAACAAACCAACTTGTGTCCTGCTGTCACTTTAGAGACACAGGCTCATAATTATGAATTGGCTCTTATAAATATCATGAGCAGGGATTAAGGATCATATCTGCCACACATTGATAAGCCTCCCTATTTTTCCACCCTTTGTTGAGTTATTTGCCTCAATGACCGTGGAGAACTCTTGCAACCGCACTAGCACATTGTGTAATTTTGGGCACTTGTGTAGTGAAGCTTTTGCTTGGGCTTGAGGGGAGGCAAATTTATTGTAGAAAGTATCAACAATCAAGTTCCAACGTTCAGCGGGCAATGTTTTTGGCTCCTCAGGTATGAGTTCTAGTTCATGGCCCATGACTTCACCAAGTTCAGCAGGTAGGAAAAAGACTATGAAATTGTGAGTATCAATGAGGTGAACAGGGATATACATGACTCACCAGAGGCAATAGACCAAGGTTAATGGAATTTCTCCATGTGATTAATCATGAATGCATAATCCTTCTTCTGAATGACTTTCTCTGGAGGTATTCAAAGAGAAGAAAGTGTCTGCCATGCCTGCAAGTCCTCCTCATTGGAGGAGTCACCAAAATGGGTGTTAAAGATGTTCTGCGCAATATTCCACATTGTATGTGAATCACCTAAGAGCATCTCCCCATGGGGCTAAACTGTTTAGCCCCCAACCCCCATTTAGAGCCTCCACCAGAGCAGCTAAAGGGGTCTAAAAATAAGCTTTTTTTCCGCTTGGAAGCTAAAGCATTTGTACATCTAAAAACACTGTAGCTCCCAAGACAGCATTGCCAAAGTTGGATATCACAGAAAATTCTTGTGATTCCCAAAAATCACAATTTTCTTATCCCCAAACATCAGTACATACAGCATTGAAGGAAACACAACACTCCCCCTTTTCAACAAAATTTATGGCACCAATACCACTAGATCCAAGCCTTGCAACTGGGGGTTTGAATTGTAAGTTTTTTTTTCCTGCCTAAAGTTACAAGGTTAATCATTTTTGATGTTGAATCAATACCAAAGATGAAACATTCCTCCAACATCACCAAATGAAGCCAACAAAACCTCTGAGCAGACAGCTGAGAAAAAAAAAACAGTAACTACCAGCCAAAAAAGGATATTGATATATATTGGGCATGGGTTTAATTTTTGGAGGATCCATCCATTTGAACTCAACAGGATTGAAATACATTTTGGGTTCAAATTAAAAATGTGTCCAGGAGGCTATCCCACCACCCTCCAGGACATTTTGAATTTTGAAGTGTTGCTGGGTGGCCTTAAAACAAGGCATCAACAGATTCCATGCATGTGTCAACCAGATCAAGCAATTAAACCAGAGTGGTGTGTTGCCTCAATACCAGTTAAACCAAGATCTTTGTATTTACTTGAAAGATCATGGTAAAAGCTTCAAGCCCCTCACATGCTATAAGATTCTTGTCAAATGACCCAAATGGAGCTCCTATTGTCAAGACTCTCAAAAGAAATTTACCAGCAAAAACAATCCAAGCAAGAATGCTTCAAGCCCCAGTTCTGAAGCTCCTATTTCATCTTCTGCACCTTTCACTTCAGCCCCTGATTCTGATGTGGTGTGAGAATGGAACCAATGCATACCAACTCAATTGTCCTTTTGGAAAGAAGAGAGCAAATGTGGCTCACCAGGAGGCAACCAAGGCCTAGGAAATTCAGGTGGCTCATGCTTAGGAAAAGCTAGCCAAGGAAACCAAGCACCAAAATTAAATACTTGAAAATGATTCCTGGTCCCTGCAGTTGATTGACAAGAGTGAAGAAAAAAACACCCAGCTATCAATCATGACCCAAGATCTCACTGCACAGCAAAAAAAAACTTGCTCAACTGCCTGCAGTTGACATGCAGAAATTCCAAGCAAGCTTGTGTTGTTACTCTCACCTTTCTCCAAGATTGATTCAACCAAGCTTTGATGCACAGTCTTTGTGCACAATGCACAGTGACTTTGCCAAAAATCTACATATGCAAACATGTGGAGTTTGGATGGCAGCTTGGCTGGAGCATGCTGTATGTCAGCTGCAGGCAGTTGAATGATTTTTTCTTGCAGTTCTGGGCTTGAATATTAAAAAAAAGAGTTTTTCCAACTCAAGACTAGTGATATCTTCAAGCAAATCCAAAGCAATTTTTCCTCACAGTCAAACCCCACCTCTTGAATTATATTTCCTTTCTTTTCTTTATTTCTCTTTTGTTTCCATTCTCTTGATTATCTATATGACTGGTTTTAGTAAGCTATTTGTAGATTGAGGATCAGCAATAAACAGCAATACATTTATTAAAAAAAGAAAACAATTTATTTTTCAATCTTCTTCTTCATTTCTTGCTTGCACATCCCACTGATTCTTAACACTGTGGGAAAAACATGCTCAACTGCCTGCAGTTGACATGCTGAATGTCCAAGGAAGCTTGTGGTGTTACTCAAACCTTTCTCCAATATTGTTTCAACCAAGCTTAGATGCACAGTCACTGTGCACACTGCACAGTGACTGTGCCAAAAAATCTACATATGAAAACATGTGGAGTTTGGATGGAAGCTTGGCTGGAGCATGCTAAATTTCAACTGCAGGCAGTTGATCAAGTTTTTTTTGCAGTGTAATCAGATTGGCATTCAGTTGAATGTGTACAGTGCCTAGCCAAAGGTTTTTGTTGGGTCTTTTTTTTTTTTTTAGAAAAAAAAGGAAACAACCAATCATTTCAAGTCTTTTTTTTTTTGAAATGGTCATCAGGGACTGATAAGTATGAATTTGAAAAATTTGAAACTAAAAAACATCATAGAATAAAATAAAATCCATAGGTTTTTGGCTATTTTTTTATCATTCTTTAATAGTTTTTTTGAGGGAAAAAGAGAATTTCTATGGGAAGTCTTGAGACTGGGGAAGAGTGATTAGAAATGAAAATTTTTTAAACAAACAAATTTTTTATTTCAATTTTTTTTTGTTGAGAGTGAAAAATTGACATCTATTTGGTCTTCCTTTGGAATCAATGACAGCTAAAATTCTGTTGAGATGGATTTCAGACTTTTTAGTAGGTTTCACTGACATTTCACACACAAAAAAGATATCAATAAAATGTGAAAAAAAAACTTTTGGCTAGGCACTGTACATTGAAGTCTTTCAAAATCTGAAATTTATCCGAGCAATCTCAACAGGAAATGGTGCCATGGCAATTAACTTCTATTTGGGTTGCTACTGCCACAGGACTTTCATCATAGACATATTCCAAGTATGAACCCCTCTCATCCTCTACAATCATGTTGTAGAGGATGATAAATTTTTTCATTATGTTGGCTAGGTTGTGGTGTTTCCAGCCATGAGCTGGAAAAGGGACAATGGCAACCCATGCTTGAAGGACTCCAAATGGGCGCTCAACATCCTTTTTCCAAGACTCTTGAATTTTTAAAAAAATGCTTCTCAGACAAGCCTCAAGGCTGAGATCTAGTTTTGAAAAAGGTTTACCAGTTGTGATAAATCCTGTCTGCAAGGAAGTAGAAATTCTCATGGCTGTGCCCATTGATGGTATACTGTCAGCCTTAGAGAAAGTAAGCCTGTCCAAAAGGCTTCAATTCCAAATAAGCCAATTTATTGAAATGTCATTTTTCTCTGAAAAGAGTTTTTTATCATTGCAAGTAATGTTAATAAATTAAACTAATTCCTATCATAAGATTCTCCTTCTTTTTCTACCCATGTAATACACATGAGGTGTGGTATAATTGTGTTGTATGCCTGTTATATTCAAGGTTGAAAATAAGTGGATTTTCTTGATTAACACCAAATTGAATATATTCAATTTGACTCTCCTCCCACCGGTCAGAAAACAGACCAGGTGAAAATTCTCAACCTCAGGCCAGACATCAAGCAGAACCAGAACAGATCACTCACCAGGAATCCAGAGGTCCCTTACTGCTAAGTCATTTTCCCACTGCAACCAGTTTCATCATCACTTATCAGTAAGTCACCTCTCCTGCTAATCTTTCTCTTTCTGTTTCACTCTCTCCTCTTTGGGTGGTCTTGAACCACCCCTGCTACTTATCTGCTTCTTTCCTCTTCTTCATCATTCATCTTGTTTTTCTGTGGTTTTTATCATCAAACAAACCACATAGGTTTCCAGTTAAAGAGCCTTGGGTCAACTCCCTAAAAACCTTGGACCTGGTCTTGATTCCATCATACCAGTGAACCTTCTGTTGAGTCATCCAGAAGAGACCCTCTGTTGAGTCATCCAGAGGAGGCTAGTGTTTCACAGCTTCTCCAGTCCTCACTTGAGTTGATCTGTTGAGTTTTCATTACCACTCCTGTCCTCAGCTTCATCAGCTTAGAGATAAATCAGTAGAGTTATAAAAAATATCTTCTCTTTTCTTTTGCCTTGTTATTTAATTCTGTATCTCTTCTAGAGAAATACAAATTCTGCAACAAACCTTTTGTGTCCTGTTGTCACTCTAGAGACACAAGCTTACATATACTTGCATTTTGGTTCCATGCCATTCAGCAAGTTTTTAAATAAAGGCAAGGTGTCTAATACATCAATATTGTTGTGTGAACCTGGCATGACAGATCCACATATCTTGGGACACCACCACTTCAAGAATTATTGTTGGTTTCTTGGGTCTGATTATTGCATTAGTATACTGTAGTAAAAATTAGAATAAGTAAAAATAGATTGTGTACCTTTTCCTTTCCCTGGAGCTGCCCTGCCCAACTGGATGGGCAGTTCTTCCACTTCCAATGCATGAATTCCAAGGATCCAAGCATACCTGGAAAACCATGCTTGGCACCAATATTGAGCAGCCTCTCCAGGTCATTGGGTGTTGAGTGACAAGGATATTCTTCAGAGAAAATTAAAACCACCATATCACAGACTTTATCCATGATTTTGAGGGACAGATTCTCTGAAAGCTGGAGATATTTTTCATTAAAATCTGCCACCACTCCATATGAAAGAATCCTCAATGTGGCAATCATCTTTAAAAGGGGATGAATGCCCCATTTTCCAAGTGTGTCCAGGCAATGCATGAAATACTTGTTGAATTACTGAACTGTGTCCACAATTTTCAAGAATAGTGGGAAGCTCATGTGGAAACGTTGTTGAAAGGTCTCATCAAAGTAGAGCAAATGAGAAGAAAAATAGTGTTTGTGGAGTTTTTGATAGCTTGCATCAAAACTTCTATTCAGATTGGGGACTTTTCCGGGTTTGGATCCTCTGTTCTTGTTCTTTTCTGCTGGGTCTGGTTATTGATAAGAAAAAGTTTGCTGGCTTGAATGGCTGCATTTCTCCTGGTGCTTGACCTATGTATGATTTTCCTTCATCAAAAGAGCAGGTGGAGGAGGACTGGTGGGAATGACTCCATATTTTGATACAGATGATGATCTCAAACAATAGGGGAATTTGGGGATTCCATTTCACAAGCTCTATAGCTAATTTTACATCCTTGTGGGGAAAAACTTAAAAAATCTGTGGTGCTAAAATGTGCCACAGTTGGCAAACTCAGAAATTTAGTAACTGAGATCACTCCCTTGGTGGAGATGGTCTAACTAAAATACAATATTACTCAAGGTATTCTTGGGGTTTTCAATAGGATAAAATATTTTATGCAGCAAGTTGAAGTTTTGAATGGTGCCTAAGTCACTGTCCAATGGTTGCAAGTGGCCAAGAAAATCTTCAGCTGAAAGTTCTGATTGACTTTGGATGGATAACAACATCAGGCCAATTCCCTCAGCCAAGTTATCATACTCCTCGATCAGCTTAAGCGTGTGAATGCTTGGTTTTTGGGTGTGATCCAATCAATTGCTGGTGGCACAATTGAAATAGATTGGGACTTGTTTGAGGGAACAGCTAGGTATTTTTTCAACACAGTGGCAATTTTTACTTTTCATACCAATTTGTGATGTTATAATTCTTCATTTGAGGGCATCAGGAGAACACAATCAATTATCATTTGATCCACCCAATTAACTGCCAGTTGGTATGTGGTAATATTCAGTTGTGAGCCTTCCAGTGTGTTGAGGAGTTCTTGGTCTGGAAATTAGACATAGCCCTATGTCCCATGAAAGGTCATTTAGCATGGCCCAACAGAGAAACAATGAACCTTCTCTTCCATATCTAGGTTATCCATTGAGATTGTTGGAGCCAAGTCTGGCCAGCAGCCTGCCATCCCATGAATGTTTTCAGATATTCCTCAGTGTGAGACAAGTCCTTAATTCAAAGATTGAATTTTGCCTTGAGCTTGTCAGGTCAAGGTAGTTTAAATACTTGTTCATCCTTTCAGACACACCACATGCAAGGAAGTGGATGGAATTATGGAGCTTCAGGCTGTTGTATTGACAGCTGTGGACAAAACATATCATTGAGCAGACTTTAGCAGCAATAGAGTATGCAATATGGGTGATAAAAAATTAATACCCCCAAAAATTGACCATGACTGGCAAAATCTGTGTATCTTCTAAACTAGTAGAGTTATGAGGGTGGTTACAGTGAGTGACTAGGGTTTATGTTGTCCAGAAATTCCATTTTGAAGTTGTGCTGGTCATATCTTGAGTGGTTGTTTAATAAAAGTAGAAATTTTTAATTCTTCCATCCAGAAATACAGGAAAACAGACCACATTGGGACTTGTAAGTTAAGGGAGTAGAGAAATGCTGTGAAAGGGCTCCGGCAGGCATCTAGGCTTTAAAATGAGCCATTCATTTTCCCTAGGAGGCTGCAAAAAGCCTACCATCCTTATCATCAAGGTGGAGGTAATAGGTTTTGGAACTATTCTGCAACTGAAATAAGAAGGAATAATACAGAATATCCTATAATTCTGTATGTGTCAAGAAATGTCCAGGCAGAACTTTTCAAAACATTGTAGCATGATGAAATAAGACATGGGGATGAATTGCATTAGACCCACAGAAAGTCATGATTCCAGCCCATCCAACAGTGAGAAAGATTGCTGGATAACCTCTGTTGGGTTAAGGAAATTTTACTCCACCAAATGGCATTGGCTTTCAGGCAGAAAAACCAACATTACATGCAAGCCCCTCCTTTGGAGGCCGCTGCATGGGGCTTTCAGTGGCAGTCCCTCCCATGGATGGGGCTTGTATTAAGCTGGGCTCTGCCTCACATGTGAGGGTTGTGTTTAGGCTCATTGCCAACTAGCTTAAATTGATTGAACACTGACAAAAGCCAAACCTCCTTGCTTGGTATATCTGCATCAGCTCAATCATATATCAATTGGCACCAGTTCACTTCACTTTCAGACAATTCCCTTCTCACATGAGGGGGGTTCACAATTGCAATTTCTACTTCCAATCCCCCTTAATTTTTTTTCAAATAGCTAAATTTTAGCTTAAATTTAGCAACCTTTTGTTAAAATTGCGACCCCCCAAAGAGGTCTTCTCCCTTTCTTTTTTCCATTTTGTTCTTTTCTTTTCTTTCTTTTCTTTTCTTTCTTTTTTCTTTTCTTTTCTTTTCTTTCTTTCTTTTCTTTTCTTTTCTTTTCTTTTCTTTTCTTTTCTTTTCTT
>SMGU01005577.1:0-11515 GCA_004348175.1 Puccinia novopanici
TGTTCGTCAGAGGTTGGGTCACGGAGCTGTCCGCGCCCCTCCCTGGATAAAAGTCTACCACGTATCGCATCCTTTCTTCGGTCGGTCTTATCACTTCCCAATCATGCCGATCGAACGGTGCTTGATAGCTGTGTTTTGTGGATATGAAAAAAAAAAAAGTTTGGAGATCAGTGATTGTGTTTTTGCGTCCAGATTTGCTTGAGGGGTTCAGATCGATGTTGTTTTTCTGGATGCAAATCAGAATGATAAATAAAAAGGAGACGGACCCTGATAAAACTTTGATCCAAGCCCTCGGACTCAGGTCATCTGGTCTACCTCTAAAGCTACATAACATGGGGCCGGATTTACCCGAGCGAGGCCAGCGATCGAAGGAGCCTCTACCATAGCCGGCCTCCCATTCCAAGACCTGTCTCCAGACTCTTTCATTGACGGCATTGTGAATGGGGACGACGGTATACATGTCTTCTGCCCTGGGGTTCCTATTTTTACGTTTGAGAGCATTGTAGAATTGAGATGGCGAGGGATAGATCCAGTTCTGTTCTACTGCTTCTGTGGTTTTTGAGGCATGGTCTACCGGACAGGCAGATTTCTTGCTGTTATCAGTTGGAGGAGAGGATGTACTTGTTTGGTTGTTTTCTGGAAGCTCTGGGCGATAGCGTGGTATTGAGGAGATCACTCTGTCATTTGGAAGTCGATTATGATCAGCGTTTGGGTAGTCTTTCTGAGGATGTGTATCCTTCTGGGATCGATGGTCGATGGGACAGGTGGCTTGTTCGGAAGAGGTGGAGGTTGTTGAGCTGAATGGCCACATTTCTTGAGTCGAGTTTCTGCTGCAAGAGGTTTCTAGATATCGTGTGGTGGCTGATTCGGGAGTCACGTCACGGGGTCTACCCGGCTGTTGGTATGACCCCGGACTGCACCCGCTCACCAGGGGGGTCGTCACCAGCTGAACTACTCCGGTGACCAACTTAAAACTGAAAAGAACAACCACAACAAAAACCAAACAACAACCAACACCAACCAACAACGACAGAAACAGAAGAGAATCATGTCCAGATTACCACCCTCCTCCAGCATGTCATCCAGAAGCTACGGCGGATTCAGATCAAACCTCCCCGGCTCCACCAGCGCACCCGGCTACCAAGTTGTAGAATGTCCAAACATGCAGCTGGCCTTCTCAAACTGTTTGATCGTCAGCCCCGTAGATTTGGGGAAGAATCAATATGTCAGGGTAAAGGATCACTTCATCTTTACCACAAAGTAAGTAAATCACTCAAAGAAAAAAACATATATGTATATACAACTTAGAATTACTTTCTCTTTTTTTCACACAACAATAGGCCTGATAAAGCAATACAACCTGGGACAGTAGGCTGCATGAAAGCACAACGAGCCTGGGCGAAGCTTTCCACGATGGGTGACGTGGTCAGCATCTCTCCATTCGATCCTCAGAGAGAACTTGGCCCAACTGTTATCTGGCCGAATTAGACCTCGAACTAGGTTGGTGGCATCAAGGCAGCGCAACTCCTGGATCAGTTTTTGATGCCGAAGAACTCTCGCAATTAATAACTCGAGTAATTTATCTTGACTGTCCTCATAATTCTACTCGGGATTTTTGACTATTTATTAAAACCTCAGTTACTGATGAACTGAACCCTCTCTCATTCATGGTTTTGAACTCCAGTCATTCGATTCGCTCATATTCTCCGTAGGCCAACCTCTAGTATTCGAGATGAATGGGGAAAACTATGGGCGATTGTCACCGCTGCGCGAACGGTTGATATCCAAGCTTTGGCGGACATCTCAGATGAGCCACAAGAAGCGCAGATGGGAATCCTAATGGCCAATACCATCATCAACGTCACTAAATCACCCGAAGCTTCTCTCAAGATCAAAGCCAGCAGTAAACGCGCTGCTCCTAATGCCATTATCAAACCAAATTTCAAGTTCCAAGATATGGGCATCGGTGGTCTGGACTCTGAATTCGGCGCGATATTCCGGAGAGCTTTTGCCAGTCGTATCTTTCCTCCTGGTATGGTTGAAAAGCTGGGTATCCAGCACGTCAAAGGTGAGCAGTGAAGCAATATATATCTAATTACAACGGCTCACCTCTAATTACCAAAATGTGTTTCGATCTCAGGTTTGCTACTGTTTGGTCCTCCTGGTACCGGAAAAACGTTGATGGCAAGACAGATCGGGAAAATGCTGAACGCCCGGGAGCCCAAGATTGTGAATGGCCCGGAAATTTTGAACAAATTTGTTGGAGAATCGGAGAAGAACATCCGAGAATTGTTTGCAGAAGCAGAAGTAGAATATAAGGCCAAGGGGGATGAATCAGGACTACACATCATCATCTTTGACGAGTTGGATGCCATTTGTAAACAGAGAGGCTCGACCGGTGGTGGGACTGGTGTCGGTGACTCGGTCGTCAATCAACTGCTGTCAAAAATGGACGGAGTCGATCAATTAAACAATATTCTAATCATCGGAATGACGAATCGGTTGGACATGATTGATGAGGCTTTGCTCCGACCAGGTCGATTAGAAGTCCACATGGAGATCTCCTTACCCGATGAGAATGGACGGTTGCAAATTCTCAACATCCATACGGCCAAAATGCGGATGAATAACGTGTTAGCTGGAGACGTGCTCCTGCAAGAACTGGCAGCATTGACCAAGAACTTCTCGGGAGCTGAGCTTTCTGGATTAGTCAAATCGGCTACTTCATTCGCATTCAATCGACACATCAAGGTCGGAACCACTGCTGGTGTGGGGGATGATCTCGATCAGATGCAGGTCAATTTGGACGACTTCTTGAACGCGCTGGATGAAGTCAAGCCGGCTTTTGGCGTTGCCGAGGAGGAACTCAAATCGGTTATCCAAAATGGAATCATCAAATTCTCACCTCTAATTGACGTGAGTCTTGATCACCTGCGGCGGTGCCCCTCCATTCTATCTCATCTGCTGATATCAACGTAAATAGGAAATCCTTCACGATGGCAAGCTGTTTGTAGAGCAAGTTCGGACGAGTACTCGAACGCCGTTGGTTAGTGTCTTGATTCACGGTTAGTTTTTCTTTTGTTTTCTGGCACTGCAAGAAAGTAGCGTTCTCTGGGGCATTATACGGTTAAACGATAAAAACACATTCTGATTTAAACAAGCTGAAAATTAAACATTTTACACCAAACCTAAATGCAGGTCCCCCTAGTTCCGGAAAGACAGCCCTAGCAGCATCAATAGCTCAGGCGTCGGACTTCCCATTCATCAAGTTGATTGCACCGGAGAACATGGTCGGATACTCAGAAGCTCAAAAGATTAACTACCTTTATAAAGTCTTTTCTGACAGTTACAAGAGTCCGATGAGCGTGATAGTTGTGGACAACATTGAGAGAATCCTAGGTGACGCAGTCAATTTCGTTCGCATAGAAGATGAGGTGTACTGACGCAAGGGTTCCTTGGGCTGGTGTTTGTTTTATAGATTGGGTACCTATTGGGCCAAGATTCTCCAATGGGGTGCTACAAGCGCTGATGGTACTGTTAGGCAAGCGACCGCCGAAGGGGAAGAGGTTGTTAGTATTAGCCACGTCATCGAGCCGGACGATGTTACAAGACATGGGGATGTCGGACACGTTTGCGGCAGACATCCGGGTCCCGCCGATCGACACGCTTCGATCCTTGGAGGTGGTGATCAACGAGGTCGGCTTGTTCCCGACCAGGCCTCCTCTTCCAGGGCCATCAGTCTCCTCGAACAGGCCGGCTTTCGCGACGAAGGCCGCCTCGCCGTCGGCATCAAAAAACTCCTCAATATCGCCGAGATGTGCAGGCAAGACGAGGATCGTGCCGCCGATAAACTCGTCATGGAATTAATGGGCTTGGGTAGTATGTCGTCTCCTTCATTGCTTTTCTTTTCTTTTTTGTACCGCACTGACAGATTTTTTTCTCTCCGCTTCTTTTTTTTCCCTATGATAGTGTAATCAAATGAACTCCTACCAATCATTCGACTCCCTCTGAGTATAGACAAACAAGGAATTCCAAGTATTTTTTTTTGGCTCCAAGATCTCGTCTTACATACAAATGAGCATCGGTGTATCCATCTGTATATACAATTCTTCATCCTTCCACTCTCGAGTTCCCCTCCTCATGTCACCGATTTTTATAGATTGTTGTAATTATAGATTTTTTTTTTATTCTCATAGAACAATAATTTTTTGTGTTGATTTTCTGCAGAGAGATTTTTTTTTTCTTGTAGTTTTCCCCTCTCTTTTTTTACTTAATTTTTCTTTTCTTTTTTTTTTCGAAAAAAAAAAAGCCAAAAATCAATACAACCCTCAGAAACGATGTTCTAAGGAAAAGTAAATTAATTATGGAAAACAATCAGACGTACTTGTCTCATGCTTCTTCGACTCCTGGATTTTCCGTACAGCTTTATTGAGATCATCTTGAACAATATAATCTCTGTCGTCTCGGATCGCGAACATTCCAGCTTCCGTGCAGACATTCCTTAGATCTGCTCCATTAAATCCCTCAGCCAGCTTAACAATGGATTCATAATCTAAAGGTCCCGTCCCAATTGCCGTAAAGAATTAATATTATTAGTAGTTCATCATAGTTGAGTAACAGTTCTGGATATACTGACCAATCTCCCCTGCTTTTGAATTGGGGTCGCATGAATCTTGAGGATCTCCATTCGGGCTACTTCGTTGGGCAGAGGAATCTCAATTTTCCGATCCAACCTTCCTGGCCTCATCAGAGCGGGATCCTGTGAGATAGATCATTCAGCCAATGAGCATGAAAAAGTGTAGATATAAGAATCGGCATAGAAATCTGAGGGGAAAACAAACCAGTGTGTCTGGTCGGTTGGTAGCCCTGTTTACGGTGGTGATAGGAGCAATAGATCAGATGTCTGTCGTGGTGAGTGCTCAATGTGCAATCATGAAGCTTACATAATGATTTTGGTTTGCCCTAGATAATCAAAACCATCCATTTGATTAAGAAGCTATAATACCCAAGGAGGGAAACCGTTTAGTTTATGTACGTATAATCGATAGTTGGATATGAATTCACCTCCATCAGCGTCCGCTGTATTTCCCGATCGGCACTGGTTCCTTCGCTGAACCTTCGACCCCCTATTGCATCAATTTCATCCATAAAGATAATGCACGGCTCATGCTCTTTGGCATATGCAAACATCTGAATAATAAGCGCGTTAGGCATTCGATTATATATACTTAATCAGAGCTGAGAAGTCCACTCACTTCACGGATCAAACGCGCTGATTCACCGATATACTTGTCCACAATAGCTGAACTAACAACTTTCAGAAAATTGGTCGACAAAGTATTGGCGACTGCTTTGGCCAGCAGTGTCTTTCCAGTTCCTGGGGGGCCGTAGAGGAGGACGCCTTTCGGCGGTTTGATGCCAACTCGAAGAAACAGTTCCGGGTTCAGTAGTGGAAGTTCGATGACCTCTCTCAATTCGCGAATTTGGTCTGATAGGCCTCCGATCCCTGCAAAAGAGGCCGATCCGGGGTCTTCGGTCGACATGTTATAAACCATGGGATCGACTTCTCTGGGCAATATTCTCATGATAGTTAATGTTGTCATGTCCAACGAAACTCGGACACCGTTCTTCAACTTGTCTTTGGGAACTGCGGCTCGACAGCCGACAACGTAGCGTGGTCCACTTGATGCTTTGACAATAACTATCGCGAAAATGGAGCAAATATTGTGTTGTATCAGATTCCAAGTTCCGACGGAAAATTTAACATAATGAAGAAGAAAAGAAAGTCGTCTCTCACAGCGTTCATCGTCCAGTGCTTTCAGGACCTCTCCAATAATCTGACCCACCGATTGGAGTGCCTTAATATCTTCCTCGGATTTTTCGTAATCTTGCTCCAACGACCTTAACGAGAAGCGTAAGCGTTTGAGACTTTCGGCACACCTCTCATGATCTTTCAATTTCTGATACGATAATTGCAAAGGATGATAGTATTAGCGTCATCAACCCATAACACACGAATGATGGATATCCACAAGAAAACAAGACCGAAAAGTCCACCTCACCTTTCGATAAGTTTCCAAGGCTTGTGTTCGTAGTTGAGCTTGATCGGATGACATGACGTCAGATGAGATGGTCAACGATTTAAGGCGCTTCGAGCTAGGTGGAGATGTTGATAGTTGCTTTTCTGGTGCGGCCCAGTCTTGATTGGTCAATAGGCCCAGCTCGCCTGCTGCGGCTCATGCTGACGCACACTTCCGAGGTTCGGTTGCGCATACGTCATCATGCCCACGACTGTTGGCCGACTGTCGATTGTTTCACCGCACAACCCATTTTACCGTACGGTTTTCAAAATGGAGCTTAAACTCATGAAATCTCATTTATCGTATTAAAAATTCAGACATAAAATTGTAAAGCCATTTCACACAAATTTTTTTTGCAGGGAACTGTCACAATACATAAAACTTTATTGAAAATCCCCTGCCAAAAAATGAAACTATGCTGTTATGTATGATTTCATGTCCAAATTTTGAATATCATAATTCATATCTGTTGTAGGGTGTGCAAACTCCACATTTGGAGTATGGCGGGTTTATCTTTACCCGCTTCAATGTGGCAATGCATCATCATCTTTTGCCCATGAACTTCATCATAGTCTGCTAGCCGTCAAAATATCAGCATAGTTTAAAATTTTAGTTCACAGATGTGCAGAGGCGGGCACCATCTGAGTGCATCACGGTCCATGACAGCCAGATGGCAGTTCCTGGCCCTGGGCCATACTACCGCCTGCAACACCTAATGCGCAGAGGGACAAGAAGCCAGCTATAAGCAAGGAAGGCATGGCATGAAACCCTCCTCACCTCTAGCCGCTGCACACTTCTTCCCCCCCCTCCACAGGCTCATCTCCTTTCCCGGCTGAGACTCTCAAACTCCCTTTTTTGCACACCACCCGCCCACCCTGGGGTCTTTACACCCAACCCCTATTTGCAATATCATAGTTTTTCTTTTCTGATCCGGTATGCAGACCATCCCAAATGCAATGGCGCACTAGTACAAGCCAGACATTGGGGTAACAAGATGTCCCCACACCCACACTTGGGTGTATGGAAGCTTTAAGGCTCCACCCAGAGCCCCTGGGGTACATCCACCCTAAGGAGTCAAGACCCCCTGAAGGGGTCTGACCACTCCTGACAAGAGTTTCACAGGAGGAAAAAGGTGGAATGGACAACAAGGTTTTAAAAAATCCCTCCAAAAATTTTATGTGAAAGATGTTTATGATTTCAAGTTCAAATTTTAAATACCATATTCATAGATCTGTGGTATTCAAAATTCAGACAGAAAATCATAAAGGCTTTTAAAATAAAATTTCTCACAGGGTCCTGTCACAATAGTTCACAATATGATTGTTTGCTTCCAATCCCCCTTAAAAGTTTGTCCACAAACTAAATTTTAGCTTGATGCTGCATTCATGTCTAAGTTAACTAGAAATCAATATGAACTATTGATTAAGCTGTATTGTATTCAAAGCAATCCCAAACTATTTGAAGAAAAATGGGAAGATCAAGTCAAACTTTTGAAATGATGAAAGAGACCAAATTTATCATTCTTAAATTCAAAAATTATGGAAACTAGATATTTTAATCAAAAAATTCAACAAAAGAAAGTTTTCTATCCAAATCTTTTGTGCATTAATTTAAGTAGTTGTCTGGTGTGAAATAACGTGTTGAGGAATTAATTATCAACTCTGGTAAGAATTGTGATATCCTGACTTGATCACTTAACACTCATAATCATTATTTTTTCCCTTTTTCTTGAAGGAGGGAAGCCACACAATAGTTCACGGTTTATCATTCAGAAAATTTTGCTTTGACCTGATGTATGTCCCAAAGCAACTATGATTTTTTGTAATTAACTGCAGAATTTTCTGATTTTAAAGTCATAAAATAAGTCCTTCAATTACAACATGTTAAAGCCAATCAGAATTTGAACCAGTGGCTCCAAAATTTCCACCAAAAGAAACTTGCATATATCATTTTTCTCACAAAAAATAAACAATCCAATTATTGAATGCTTGGTAGTCTCTGTAAACCTTAGTCCCCAGAGGTTTGACTATCATGTCAAGTAAGCATTTGAAAGAAAATCATAATTCTACTGCATGAATTGAAAATTGCACCAAAAACATCATCAGGGCTAAATGAAAAATAGATAATTGTTGCCATTTAAGGGATAATATTTATTTGTGAAAATAAAATAAATATTATTATACATGTAAATAATACTAATTATGTCAAACAACAGTGTCTAGGTCACAAGAAATATTCATCAGAGTAAAGAAAATAGATTCAAAACTACTTCTGTCTGTAATATGAGCCACATTTTAAATTTTTTGCTTCTTTTCATTTTTTGATTTTTTTCATTTTTTGATTTTATTCATTTTTTGATTTTTTCATTTTTGAGTTTTGGCACTCTAAAGCTTTGGCTTTAAACGGATGATAAATTGTAATTTATCATTGGTTTATAACCGAAAAAAGGGAGGGGCTGGCCGGACCGGCTCTGCCAGCTCCCAGTGGGGAGTGAGCTGGGATGAAAAAAAAGGGAGAGCTGGGTGAGCTGAAAAAAACAAGTGCGTGAGCTGGGTGAGCTGGGTGCGTGAGCTGAGTGAGCTGTATTTTTTTTTTTTTTGGTAAAAACCAGCATGAGCTGGGTGAACTGGATTTTTTTTTTTTTTTTGGTAAAAACCAACGTGAGCTGGGGGAGCTGAGTGAGCTGGTTTTTTTTTGTTTTTTTTTGAGGGAAAAAACCATTTTTTTTCCCAAAAAACAGGTTTCTGCCCAGATGTTGCCATTTTTGAGGCATTTTTGCTTATATAATATATGTATATATATGTGTCAAAAATGGCAAAATCTGGGCAGAAAGGGTTTCTGCCATTTTTTGAGGTTTTTTAAAAAAATGCTCCCCTAAACCCTAACCCTTAAACCCTAACCCCTAAACCCTTACCCCTAACCCTAAACCCTAAACCCTAACCCCTAATTATTAACGCAGGTTTTTTCGTTCCACGGTGTGGTACTCTTAAATGTTGAAAATTAAAAATTATTTCTTTTATTCTTTTTCTCTTTTTCTTTCTCTATTTTTCTCTCTTTTCTCATACTACAGGCCAGAAATCAGCATATCTGATTGGAGAAACGGACTCTACGGCTCAATTTACCCTATGGACACCCTGGACGGCAACCTCTCAAACCCTTGGATCAGGAGTTACACAACCTCCTTGGCCACCTTCAGTACATATCACCAACCACCACTATCATTTACACAACCCATACAACAAGTACATACAACAACATACCCATACAGCCACTCAATACCCTCAATCACATGGACATGCACGATGCATGCGGGCTCATGCAGTCTAATTTAGTGGATTTTCCAAGATCTGATCTAGTTTAGTGTGTTTGGTCTGAGCACATGACTCTTGCAGATACCATGTGGTGTCATGCAGTGTTATGCAGGTGCATGCAGTCTAATTTAGTGGATTTTCCAAGATCTGATCTAATTTAGTCTGTATGTGGCTGTGCATCAATCACCTCACTCCAGATTGGATCTAATTTAGTCTGTATGTGGCTGTGCATGGTCACCTGATCCAAGATCTGAGCTATTTTAGTGGATTTTCCTTCTATGACACCACCTTTTGACAGGCTGTGTAGGCACATGACCTGATGGCTGTGCAGTTTAGTCCTGTATTTGGTTGTTCTATTGTGTTCCATGGCTTTTCCAGGCCAGCACAAATCCCTCATTCTGGCTAAATTCCCTCAATGCTGTGCAGTCAGGCCAGCTAAAATCCCTCATTTCTCCTGTACCTTGTAGCTAAAATCCCTCACTTTTGTCTATATAAGGGGGCTCTCCTCCAGTTGTTTCCCCCTTCCTCACCAGATTCTGGCATCAGATTTTATTTACACCCTTATTAGTCTTTATCCCCTATAAATACTATCCAGCTGGTCACTCTATATTATTAGCCCCTCAATATTATAGTTTTACACTTTCATAACCCTTACACCACTCATTGCAACCCTTATATTCAACCAACCCTTTATATTCAACATTGACCTCACTGGGGCTTGAACCCACTACCTCTACCCAACTTTATTCCTCAGAGCCTGAGCCCTTACCAGCTAGGCTATTCACCCTTTCTATAAACCTCAACACCCTTTCCTCAATCTATTACACCTCTCGTTACTCAACACTCTTCATCATCATCATCACTCATCATCATCACTCATCACCCATCACTCATCACTCATCACTCATCACTCATCACTCATCACTCATCACTCATAACTCATAACTCATCACTCATAACTCCTCTTTATCACCACCAACCTCTGTTCAATCCCCACTCTCATCAATAACCTCTCATCCACTCTTCAACACCCCTTTTCATCTATCCAAACCCAATCCACTTCTGAACAACAGTAGTATCTTGATACACCCCATCCTATCACTTTATTAAACCTTCCAATCCGAGATTGGGGGCTTGTTTAGTGTCTAGAATCACAGAAAGGCAGAGGTATCCTCATTCATCCCTTTCAACACTCAGCAAAAGGTCTTCACTGACACTTTTGAGCTTTACAACGGTGGTTTTAAAAAAAATGCTCCTAACCCCCTTAGCTGTAATTTTTAATTCCAGCTCACTCAGCTCACTCCCCACTTGGAGCTGGCAGAGCTGGCGGAGCCGGCCCGGCCAGCTCCGCTCTTTTTTCGGTTATAAACAATGATAAATGTAAATTTATCATCCGTTTATAGCCAAAGAATTGAAGTGCCACAGGTGTCATTTTTGCATTTTTTTTTCTGCTATCCTGGAATCTGGTGTGCTAGGTTATTATGAACAACAACTATTTTTTACTGGTACAGTGGGACCTAAAATGCCATATTTCTCACTTTTAATTGGGTCAACTGGGATTTATGAGCTCCAGATCTCAGCTGAATCTAATTAATTGCACCCAGTTGACCCCATTTGACCCCAGAAAAGTCAAACTTCTATTCCTGCTATGAAGTATATAAATGAAGATCATGATGATGACCATAAACCATGATCTTAAAATTTCATACATTGTCAACCACAAAGGTAATATCACCATACCTGACAGTTATGGTGTTCAAAGCTACATAAATAGAAGAATTACATAAATCATAAACACCAATTTGGCAGGGAACTGTCAAAATACATAAAACTTTAATTGACAGCTCCCTGCCAAATTGGTGTTTATGAATTATGTAATTCTTTATTTATGTAGCTTTGAACACCATAAGTCCCCAAGTAGTTACAATAATATGATTACATAATTCATCATTTTCATACTTAATAAGTTGTTAAATATTAATATCAATATTAGGGTATCAAATATGGCTAAATTTACCATTATGTAATTGATGGCTTTTCAAAAATCCACCATTTTTAAAACATGTTTTTTATTCACCAATAAGGTCTTAGAACCCATTAATGAATATTTTTTTTTTTAATAAT
>SMGU01005578.1:0-12381 GCA_004348175.1 Puccinia novopanici
CACATGGGACCCACCTGGAACCAAGATGGTGGAGTGCATGCAAATGAGTCAACCAGCTGATTTCAGTTAAGCTCCTGCCACAACCTCATATGGGTTCTAACCCAACTAAGTCCCTGGCAGGGCCCGCAGGGGCGCCCTTGCCAGAGGGACTTATGACTCAAGTCCACCCATCGCTCTAGCAGCTTGCGGAAAAGTAGTAATTTTTGAGTTTGTTTTTGGACCTCTGTAGTTTTTTTACCTTGCGTCCAAAAAAGATAATTTTGGACCATTGTGTGAGCAAGATTGGAGGATACCAACAGCAATTTTTTCTCAATTTTAAGGTACTTGCATGCTCTCAAAACCAGGAGTGTAGACAAAATCTTGATGAAAAAGAGTGAGACAAGCACAAGTGCATCGTCTCACAGATTTTGATGGGCCTACACATGTTTTTTTTTTTTTTTTTGACATTGTCCTGTGTCAGGGATTGAACTAAGCTCAGGTGGGAGTTTGATTGAATTATTTGTTTGTTTGAAAAAAAAAAAAAAAAAAAAAACAGTTTTGGAGAAAATAACCTTGACAGCTTGACAGATTATGGATTTTGCTTTGAGGCGGGAATCATGAAAAAAATAGAGAGATTGAATAAAGGCTTGAAAGGAAATGGCTTGATAAAATTTTCTAAAATTTGGCAAAGTGATGTTCAGATCCTTACCTATGACATATTAAAAATTTGAAGAATTTGTACAATGGGTTTCAGTTGTGCAGCCTGCTGAAGTTGACTTTCACCAAAATGTCCAAACTGCTAGAGCCAATTTGTTGACATAAGTCACAAGTCCTCCCTACGGGAGGCGCTCCGCGGGGTCCAGCCCGACCACATGTTAAGTTAGATGTGGTTACCAATAATTTATAATTTGGGCGGACCACACGTGGAGCTTGGCCGGGGTGTAGGCTTAACTCCATCCCCTTTCGGGTCGCGATTCGCGAATTCAGAGGCGGCGGAGCGAGCCTCTGATTCGAGGGGCTTTATTAGCTACACCGCGGGTGCATTTTCAAGGTTTGGATTGGTTCTAAAAACGGTCGGGTTGGAAAACCAGACCTCAAATCGCAAAAAAAAACGGAATGGTTGCAATTCCGTTTTTTTTTCAGCCTGTTCTTGTAATTGGCTAGAACCATATTCACACAAGGTTTTTTGTGTGCGATATGGACTTAAAATCATAAAATTGGTTCAAAACTGAGTTTTGAACTCAGTTTTGACTGGAAACTTAGCTAGATTTGAGTTTCAACTCAAATCTGGCAAGCTTCGGCACCTCGGTTCTCAGAGGTGTCGGTCCGGCTTAGGTCGGTTTCATTTTTCGGATTTTTTTCGGATTTTTCGGCACTAAATCCTGTTTAAAGAGTGGTCTAGAAGGCCATAAATGACCTGAAAATTCGAGAAAATTGGTCTCGCAAAAAGTTAAAAAAAAAAATGAAAGGAACTTAGAGAAAAAAACTCGGCACTTACCTGGGCAGGGGAAATTAATTATTAGTTTCACCCTGGTTAGACAAATCTCCCTGGCACAGTCGTTATTGACTGTCGGTAGGGTGTGATGAGATGATGAATGTGCGAGGATCGAGTCCCCATGGCGTGCTTTTTTTTTGGTTGCTGGGGAGGAGCTATTCCACCAAAACTTGCCCGGAAAGGAATCGGTTTTTTTTCGGTTTGGTATTATAAACGAACAATTTTCGAATAAAGCTAGAAAAAAAACGGTATAGATTCGAAAAAAAGGCGTCAAAGTTGCTAAACCGAACTTTAGTCGACTTTGATGCGGATCAGAATCGAAATAGTTTGGTTACAAATTGGGGAAAACGACGACCGTCCCCTGCTCGTCGCCGCTACGCAGGGGCACATCGAAAGAATTCGACTCGAAGTCGAATCGTTTCGATCCAGCGCACCCGGGGTGTAGGTGCGATATAGGGAGCCACAAATCTACAATAGGCTGCGTTTGTTGCCATGCGATATGAGGCCATACCACGATGTCTTCGGCCGGATCTCTGCTCTCTGATCTTAAGATCATCGGGTTGGATGAGCTTGCAGGTAACAAATATTCGCAGTTGGGCTCTCTCACTGCCAGGAAGGCATCGACAGGAGAGACGGATCCGAGTTCTCATCGGGGCTGTCTCTCCGATTACTTGAGTGCAGACTGTGTTTCTCCGAGTACTTGAGTTGCTACTGTGTTTGAGCGCAATGTGCGTACAAGTCATCAACACTTAAAGTCTACCGTCGATCCAAGTGTGCGAGTGCCACCAGAGCCTCATCCCTCGAAAATAATTTGGACCGCATACGATTTGAGTGGTGCCTCTGCGGAGCCGAAGGCCCCGCAGGGTCTCTTTAATTCAGGAGAGCTGCTTCCCGACCGTCCGCCCCCCGCAGACAGAAAGGGTGCTATTAACGAACTCGGATGGCGCTATGTTGCAAGCAACTGCTCCCTGCTCCCAAGCATCCATCGCTGGGGTGTTGAGTCCACGTGGGGTCAGCGCGTTGATTCCCACGTTTTTCAAGCCAGCGATCTTCCATGTTCTTTACCTCCTTCCTGGAACCGCCAACAACAAACGATTCGGGAAAAGATTAGATACGTTCGGTTGTTTGTGAGAGTCGTATGACGCGCGTAATATTTGAGGCAAATTGTATGCAATTCAGATTATTACGGGTGTATGATGTTGAGCGGTGCGGCAAGGTGGTCGTGGACAAACGCGGCTGAAAATATAACTAAGCTGGCCAGATTGGTTATAAGAACTAGGAATATTCCACCAGGTTTTTCTGTCTCACCCCTTTGTCTTTTTATCCGACAATCTCAGCTCGCCTTGCGTCTATCCTCTGGAAGAAACCAACATCTAAACCCCTTATACAAACCAACCAAGATGAACAAAGCCAATGAAATCTGTGCCACGTTTAACAGTAGTAATAGTCTCACAACCTCATGGTTAGCAGGAAATGAGACAGCATCATGGAATTGGGACACGATCCCGACGGAAGCAGCGGCAGGAAAGATGACGACGTTAACTTGTGAAATAGTGTTTATCACGGGTCTGATGGCCACCCAATGTGCGCTGCTCCACCCGAAGTTCCACGGCTCGCTGCCGGCACGACTGATGCGACTATCACTGGCCCGGTGATCATCGGCTGGTGGCTGTGTTATCCGTTCCGCGTCCCGCTCAAGCGCTTCCAAGACCGCTCCAATTTGCCCGGCACCATCGCCGCGATCTTGATCTTGAAGTCCTGCGAATGGTCCTTGGCCGAAGGTCCTTACCATCTGCGCTCCCTCAAATTCGTCAAGGGCGTCCCCATGTGGGAGAAAGAACTAGCCCCTCTTAACATTGCTCCTGAAGACTCTGAATCTAACTGGCGTGACTTAGTCTTGTGGACATTATTGCTGTTTTCCTCGTAAGTTCTCGCCTTTCCTTTTGCTCACTTGAAAAAAAAACTCGTATTATAACTCATCTTTTCTGTCAATTACTCTCAATTATTTTCTTTCTTTAGTTACCGCGGATTCAGATGGTCATGGGACCTGCGAGCAGAGGCAATGAACGCACATTCCTGCAAATGGTAGTGGAATTGGTTCGGCTGAAGTTGATGCTGCTCCCATGTCTAGCATTTCTGCTATATTCGCACGACTGGAAGACGATGGATATTGACCCGCAAAGTCCCCTGCTAGCGTTGGGGGTGCCGTCATTTGTCGGTCTGGGTCTGATAGCGAGTGGGCTGCACTCGCTGAGCACGATGTTTGTGCTCAGGAATTCGTTGCAGATGGTGGCATCATCTTGGTGCTCCCGACGTACTATCTGTATCCACTCTCGCAAAGAATGGGGCTCTCTCCCAAGATATCTGAGCTGCTCAATCCCGCTGGCTTCCCGCCCCTGTTTGGGCCCATCTTCGAGTTCTCCTCCCTGACGCACTTCTGGGGTAAGACCTGGCACCAATTATTTCGTCGCTCTTTCCTTTTCTGTGGCGGCAAACCCGCCATGTCCTTCTCCAGACGTTTCGGCGCTTCCGAATCTGTCCAAAAGGCTTGCGGCTTCATGGGCGTTTTGCTGTCAGCGGACTCGTGCATGAACTCCGTGAGTATCTTCTTCTTGCCCCTGAATAAGATTGGTTGTTGACTTACTCCATTCATGTTCCCCATCCCTATAGCCATGTACGTTTTCCAACGAGAGCCGCATCCATACCCACGAAAACTATTCAGGAGCCTCCCAGGAAGTTTGCTATTTTTTTTGATGCAATCATTTGGGATAATACTAGAACCGATGATCATCCCGTGCATCCCCAAGAGGCTGGGCGGGGGCAAACTGTGGGCGGCCATGTTCCTATTCCTGACGGCCCCACTCTTCACCCGCGATATCTGTCAAGCTGGCGGCATGTTCAGCCTGCACCGTATGCCCCAACATTGGACCTGGGTCGACTTCCTTCTCCCACCCCTCTTCACCGCTCAGGTTCCTCCTAAACCTTCCATCAACTTGACGTCCTGCCCTTGATCTTGTATATTATATCTTGTGACGCTACGGAAGAGCACACTGCCGAGGGGCGGATGATTTGAATTTGGACGGGACATATGGGGGCATCTGGAATAGTGTTGATCATCAGATGATTTCACTCAATCTATTGTATTTAGATGCATTGTTCTTCCCTGCTGTTTTCTTTTCTTCATTCTCTTTTCGTCTCTGTGTCGCATCAACAGGGGTATGAGTTTTCCTCTTCCTCTTCTCAATCGTTGTCCTCCCATCATAGACTCCTCAGCTCATTAGCGCACATCTAGCTTTTCTCATCTCTTTCTCTTTCCCATACCCATCATGTGCCCCAAGCAAACAAAACAAAACAAAACAAAATAAAACAAAACAAAATAGAATCAAATCAAACAGAACAAAATAAAATAAAAGAAAATAAAAAAGAATAAATACCAATAATGTACCTTGATGGATTGTAAGTTAGAATTTCCCCTTTCCTCTCTCTCTGCCTTTTTCTACTTCTCCTCTTTTTATCTGATGGTAGTAGCGAATTTTGACTATTCTTTCTTGTGAACTAGCTTGCAACGCAGACCAACCCTCGGTTCAAGAAAATTCTCTCCAAGACCAAGGTTTGTTTCCTGATCTGGTATATTGGCACTCACTGGCTGTAAGCATTTTTCAAGAGTGATAAAGCCAAGCATTCAATGCATGACTAGAGGAAGAAAATGATATCCCCTCGTATGCCAACAGAGGAACGTCATAATGCAATGAACGGACGTCTTTTCAATCAGCACACTAAGGAATTAATTGACAGCATGCTGGAAAAAAACAGACACCATGAGGTGGGGTAAAAGTTGCCCAGCAGTTCAACAATTCCTCATGAGCACTGGTTGTCTACATTTGACCGAAAAGAAAAAATCTATTGTGAATTGGAAGACGAAGAAAAATACGTTTGTTATGAAGAGCTTGCAGAGTTCGGCTGCTGGGCGGTAGGATCAGGTTTAGGAAGCATGCGCTCTCTCATGCGCTGAGTCATCCTAGACTGAGCCTCCTTCCCAGTATCACTCTTCAAGATTTCCCGCAGAGCCATGGTAGCATAGGCAGAGCTGCCCAAGGTAAACTCGACTTTGAGGGCCAGATTTTTCTTCTGCTCGCGGGATTCGTCTGTCCACTCTCGAAGGCTAGGAAGCTCAAACCCGAGTAAGTTGTCCTCGTCTGCTTGGCTCAGCGGTAAATCCGGATCCTCGTATTCGTACACTTGACTCTGCACATCTCGAGGTAAGTGTAGAATCTTGCGGTATGTTCCCCCCTGTGATGACTCAGTATGTCAGTTTGCATGATCTTCCCAATGCCCATACTCATTGAAAGCAATTACATACCATCGAGTATTCACTGTTATCAAGACAAGCAAAGGTGTTAGAAAACTCTACCCATCTACAAAATCGATGAAAAATCAAAAGGTTTGCATCTTTAAAGACGGGGAAACTGACGCCTGACTTCGGTAAAGTTTGTCGGGATCCAAGCCATCTTGCCTGATGATTTTCAAGTATTGATCACCCAGCTCGTTTGCAGGGTAAATGATGTTATAGCCCACCAAGGGCAAGACGACATCGTAGATCGTGAATGCTTGGCAGTCTTCCAACGTCTTGAGTACTTTCACAGAGGGAAGATTGTTTGGCTTGTTCTTGGTTTCAGAATCAACGATTGTATCAAATACCTCTTCATCTTCAATCGGCCCAGGTGCTGTACCTTGGTCCAATTGGACCAAATCACCGATAACAGGCTTATCACACCCATACAGTTCAACACGGCGAGACAAAATGGTGTTCCAGATGTAGGATTGATACGCGTGGATGTACATCATTTTGAGATTTTTGGGAATCTGTTATACGTGACTCATGATGTTAGCTCAGCTTCGAAGAAGATGAACAGACGAAATTTCATCACTTACACTGGCTAAGGCGCCACATTTATCTGTTTTCCCCGCTTGTTTGGAGAAAAATTGGAGGACTGCAATTTGAATGAAAGTAAGCATTTGACTACGGTTTTGCTGGTCGGAAGGGATGGATAAGGGTGTTTTTAAGTTGTGACTTAACTACACCTTTCAGCAACACATCTTCTTGGCATCAAATTAAGGGCAGCTTTAGCGTCTTTCTTTTCTTCCCACAGTGACCGTGCAAGCTCGGAATCTTGACTTTCACCCAGTTTCTTACGCATGATCAGGTCAATGGCCAGTTCCCAATTGGCCTGAAGAAGGCTCAGTCCGACAATATGGGTGCCAACAGACGTAGTTCCGAACCGTTGCATACCGAAGTAGTTCAGAAACCCATGAGTCGAGAGGGTCTTGACTGCATCTTTTAAGACTTCTGGTTCGGTAGGATTAACATCTCTAGAGTAAAAAAAGGGCAGAGGTAGTTGTAAAAAATTGACTTTTCATCATTACTCTCAGCTGGAGAGAAACTCACCGGAGAACGACAGTGAATCGATTCCCATTTAACTCTCCAAGTTTTAAAGGTGCAGTCTCATAGGTGAAATCACCGACCCTGATCCCTTTGTCCCCTCTTTGAGTGAACGTGATCTCCTTGTCTGATCTCTGATTTCTTCTGATATTGTTCAACGATGCCCAGACGTCTTCGACCGTTCGTTTGCCCCGTTTTAGACTGACACGCTGACAGCTCACCGATCGCTTATCCTTCGTGCCTGAGATCGCCAAGTCCTTGGACACGTTGCAACGAAGATTGTAAGAGATAATGGAGAGAGCATCCTGAGTCTCGCGGTTTGTCTTTTGAAGAGTGAAGTGGATGTATGGCGGATTGGTATCAACTTGCTTGGCTGTATTGGCAAATGAAAAAGGTTAGTCAAATGGAACCTGTCTGCGTAGAATGTTCGCGAAAACTTACGTCGTCTTTCGCTATTTTTTCCGGGTCGATTCCAGCTGATTTCAATGGCAGAAGTCTCACCGTCAAGCTCTTTGTGCTCGGTAATCAACCTGCCCTGAAAGACCTCCCTGATAGCTTGATGGAATTTCTTGCGCTGATCTTTTGAGTCGATAGGCTACATGAACATCAGGGAGGAAGGTTTCATAGTAATGATTGATTTGATGGTAAGACGAAAGGCAGCTAGAATTCTATGATCTGTCGAGATGAGTAGATCTATGGGGTGGAGAGGAAAAGAAGAAAAACTGACATCAGAGATGATACTAGTAGGGATGCTATTTGGGCTCAATATGTCTTCTTCTTTAAGTGGGTCTCCTACTTGATTGACTGGTCGTTTTTCAGAATCTGTATCTTCAAGCGGGGCGATTCCAGAACTGGGAGTCGTGTCTGACTTGAGATGTGGGCGCTCTGACTTTTGCTTGCCGCTCTTTCGGCCTTTTTCAGGCGGTCCATACTCCACAAAGCTCTTGAGTGCCATTAACTTTTCTTGGCTTAGAATTTCTAAGAGTTTTTCTGAAGCGTTTTCTGGCCATTCCTAGCAAAACACATGCTGTTAGTGATTTGATCGGTGGGTATGCGTATATTGAAGACAATTACGTTCAACTTTTGCGCTTTTGGTTTGGTGGCTCCGGGGCAGGATCGCTCTTTCTATCCTTGGAAGGATCACCGATATCATTTAGATGTATGACTTGATCTGAGGTATTGACCTCATGGACCATAAAATCAGTGAATCGATGTTTAAGAATGGCCGAAAATGTGGGCAAGTTTGGATTAATGTACTTGCTGATCCCGACTTGATGTTCTGAGAGACAGGTTTGTGTCATATCTATTGAATCCAGAAGCGTTTCACCTGAGCCGGTTTGCTTCAACTCCACTTTAACTGGCTTGCTGTTCTCACAATCGATCGATGCTGCTGAGGCAGTTATCTCTACGCAGTCCCGCGCAGGAAAATAGAAAAAATGATCGATTGATGTTAATGCCAATCTGAGTGCAGCTTGGTAACATAGGATATGGAATCTGACCTTGCTTCTGGCCCAAGTCAACTTCACCAAGTGTTGATCGAGACTTCTTGGACGAGGCTTGCACAGCTTGGGGATTCGCGTCGCTCAGTTTCCTCTTTTCGCCACTAGGAGTATGTTCGGTCAAAGTTTCCTCCCTTCCTGGGGAACGAATGTTCTGGTCGACAGTATCGGACATGGTTTCTTCGGGAAGCCGGCGATGTTGTGGTTCTTGTTGGCCACTGAGGCGCGCGGTCAAGGGCTTTTGGTAGTGCGGGGCCCCGCTGAATCATACTCGATATTCCCCGAGTCAATCTCTCCTGCGAGGTGCCGTCACTGCACCCCGCTTGTGCCAGCGCACATGCACCGATCAGTCGATCATGGACTCCCTCAACACCTTAATTTCCGACCCGCGATATCATGACGTACTGGCTATCCTCAAGGGAGCTCGCAACGGCTTGGTTTATGGTGCCAAAATCCGATTTCCGCATGCCTTGGTTATGACTTTGATTTTTCAGGGTGACAGACCGTAAGTGAGATGATCATCCGGCTGATGTGACTCCCACGGCACTGACCCGCCGTCTCTTTCTAACACAGATGGAAGGATCGTTTCAAGTTTGTGTTGAAGGCGACAAGGCAACATGCACTCAACCTCTGCAAATTTGTCACCATCTACAAAACCGCCCTGTTGCTTCAGCGAAAAATGAACGGTGGCAAAGAAAAAAGCGCCGATACATTCCTCGCGGGAGTGATTGGGGGATGGCTTGTATTCGGAGAGCGAAATGCAATCAATGAACAAGTTTGTACAAGTTATTTCTTGCTCAGATTCGCGGAGTGGAGAACTAATTCTACCTGGTTTATCTAAGATCGTGCTGTACTGCGTTTCTAGGGTGGTCTCCTCCTTCTTACCACGGGCAAGCTCATCGGCAGTCTCGAGTCACCCTGGAATAATTGTAACCCAAAATACTCCGAGCCCTTCAAGCACCCGACAGCCTCAGCTTGTGAACGAACACCTTGCCCCTAATGGAATGCCTCGGCCACCTGGATTTCCCTATCCAGCCTCGGTCCCAATCGATAAACGAATCTTTGAAATCTATGCTGCCGTCACTTGGGGTGCCGTCATGTGGCTCTTCCGTTGGCGACGAGAAAGATTACAAGGCGGATTAATCAACAGTATGCAGTGTAAGCCGTATTGACCATCCCACTATCACGGTGCTGTCATTTTAGCCCACGGCTTAAAACGCCCTCGATCTGTCTTTCCTGCTCTAGACCTCTATCTTGATTCGGAGGTATGGACGAACTTGAAGAACCTACTATGGCGTAAGTACAAAGAGCGATTCGAAACTCTATCAGCTGCGTCCAAGCTCTGTTGACTCACTCTCGCTCACCGTGGTAAATTTTACCTCCGCTGTGTATGTAGATAATGTTGCCTAGTGGAAAATCCAAGTCGCTTCCGGTTTCTCATTGAAGTGTTCCTCAAGATTTTCAGCTTTTCAACCCAAGCTCAATTCCTTTCGATGGCATGCGGCACTATCCGGTGGCGCACAGCATTTTTTTTTTTGTTTCAGTTCCTCCATTTTCTATTGCGATAATCATTTTTCGAGTGATATGTATTTTTAGTCGATGCTAAACTAGACTTCTGTTTCTTTTGAATTAGTGATCATGTTTACATAAACCCCTTTGTACTTCTTAGCTCAATGTGAGACAGTTTGTCAGGGTATTCATGTTTCCATCAATGTCCAAATGCATAATTGTAGCCATTTTCAGACCAATTTCAAACCTGAAACAAGACAGCAAGACATAAGGAGCCTGTCTCAGCTGATCCTGAAAGTGGATCATATATCTTCTGGTTGATAACAATGCTAGCTGGATGGCCTAGAAGTGGGGCAGTCCTTGGATATCATTCAACAAGTAGTCCAATATGTAAAAATTGGTTTAACTTATGATATGTAATTTGAAGAAGGAATTCAAGTTGAAAGGCAAAAGTAAATTTGATATGGCTCATAGTGAAGAAAAATTATCACCAACAGAGGAAGTGATGTATCTTTCAAACCAGTAGAGTCATGAGGACAATTCCAGGCAGTGAGTAGGGGTCATGCAGGCTATGGAATTGATTAGTAAGTATAATTCTTGCCTGTATTGAGTTTACATGAATGTAAAAATTGTTAGAATTTCACTCTTTAACCTCACATCCTTCTTCCTTCACTTTCCTGCCATGTTTTAAAAAGACTCTTATTCATGTTTTTATTGAGGTGTGTTCCCACAACTCAATTATTTATTTACTAGTCTACTTATACATAAGTTGGCCAACAAATAAAATCATATGTTTCAACCAGTTCCCATGGGAGTCACAATTTTGCCTGTCTCATTACTATTGTGGGAAACTTGAGCCTCCCCAATCAGTTATCTTGTTTTTCTTCAGCATATCTTGTTTGTTTTCAGCATGTCTTGTTTGTTTTCAGCATGTCTGATCATTGGCTTTTCCCAACCTTATTATATATTAGTCTGTCAAAGATTGTAAATTTTAACATAAATGTATTGTAAGTTCTTAAATTTTCCAAGCATCATGATTTGATTGTTAAAATTCTTATAGTCAGATCAGTATGCATCTATCAAGACTCACTTTGTATTTAGGCCCTGTTTGGCAACCACAAATTGTTATAAATAATTGGAAAAAGTATTTCAGTGGATCAAGTCTTATGAGGGAATCATGATAGGGTGGTTGGTGTGTTGCCTCATAACCTCAGACTTATGAAAAAACATGCTGGTGTCATATTTCAACCAGCCAAATCTTGGAAGAGAGGATACTTTGGTTCCAGGCAAGATATAATGTCATAACCTTGCATAAAAACTCAATACTTTGAAAGTGAAGCACTGCTTCACTTACAACAGAAGTATGGTGTATCAAGACCATCTGTGCACAGGCCAAAGTCAGTCCAAAAAAAGGCCAAGAATGCTGAAATGATGTTCAAGGAGGTATCAAATATCTTATTTCATAAAATAACTATGTGACATCTAATTTTTTACATACCATTTTTTTTCTGTTTTCTGTTTTGTGTTTCTTACTTTTTTTTATTGTTATTTTCAAAAGAAATCAACAATTTAGGATAAAAAAATGAAAAGAATATTTCAAGTTATGTTGAACCAACAACAGCAGTGTTGGAATCAGGAATTCCAACATAGCAGCAGAGATAGATACAAAATTTATAACAAAGAGGAGAAGGAATTGTCTATGGGTCTTGGAAGAAGATAAGACACAAGTTGAGTTGATGGCCACTAGGGTGGTCGCAGAGTTTGCAAGTTTCATTTGAGGAAGCTGGGTGATGAAAGGAGATGAGGACTTCTTGACCGAGCTTTAGTGGTTGTTGGTTTCATCATTGTAGGGTTCATTGATGGCAAGATTGGGTTTTGACTGTTGATCTTGTTTGCTTGTCCGCTCTTGTTGTACCCCAATCCTTGCATGAAACAAGTACTTTTTCAGTCATCACCTGCAGCAAAAAAAAAATCAACAGTGAGGAGGATGGTGGGAAAAAAAGAAGAAAACAGACCACTGACTTTTCTTTGGAGAAGTGATTCAGTAGTGTTGTGATGATTGGCCAAGAGCTTGGGTCTGAGCCAGAAAAGCTTGGGTGTGTGCCAAGATTTTCTGCCTTACCAGTCCATCCATTCAAACACCCTGGGGACATAACCATGCCTCCGGGGCACAAACCCAAGGCCCAGTGGCACAGTGCCAAGCAACTTGGGCCTGTTCCCAGATGGGCTTGATACACCATATATTATTTTGTAAAAAAATTAGTGGCTGCCAAACAGGGCCTTAGTTTGTGCTGTCTTTTTTTGATTAGCTCATCTCCACCAACACTGGGCCCAGGAGCATTAGAATAGTTTAGCCTAGCACAAATCAGCTAACAGCTTATGAATTTTTCAGTAGCTGTTAGCTTATTTTTGCTAATGCTGTGGGACTCCTGTGGGACCAATAATATTTGGTAAAGATC